>PVIJ01002065.1:0-173340 GCA_004024925.1 Scalopus aquaticus | reverse complement strand
GTCTTTCAAGATTTTGCTGAGATGTATGTCGTGTAGAGTTTTGCCTATATTTTCTTCTATACATTTTATGGTTTCAGGTCTTACATCCAGGTCTTTTATCCATTTTGAGTTGACTTTTGTGCAGGGTGTGAGGTAGTAGTCTAGCTTCATTTTTTTGCATGTGACTGTCCAGTTTTCCCAGCACCATTTATTGAATAGACTGTCCTTGTTCCACTGCAGAAAATGTGTATGTATTTTTAAAACAAACTTGATTGTTTCTTGTCACCTCTAATTTGTTCTTTCTACTCTGATATGCTAAGACATCCTATATAGGCACAGTGCCAAGTAAACAGGGTAGAAGCTTCAGAGAGGCATAGCCCTGTAGATTTGTGACCTACTGGGCACGTCATGGAACTCAGCAACCTCTTGAAATTTTCCACATAAAAATCTAATCAGACTTTTCTAGTTTTGTACTACAAGTAATAGGGGAGATAGGACTTGCTCTAGAGGAATTTGTATTAACCCATACCTCTTTTTTGGGTAAAAAATATGACTAGTCTCTAGTTCTGAAAAGGATAAAAAGAAATGGTAGTAACAAATATAAATGACTTTTGAGTTTTCTTTTTTTAAAGATTTATTTATTTATTTTTGCATACAAGCTGGGGTTGCAGGCCAGAGGTGTGGGGCGTGGGAGGGTTCACCAGAGACAGAGTGGGGAGCAGAACAAGCAGATCAACTGAAATGCACAGAGGGGAGCAGCGGATGAGGCAGGAGAGGTCTGCATCTCCATGTGGGATGCAGGAGAGGTCTGCCTCGCCATGTGGAACTCTGCTGGGTCTGCCAACAGCTCCACAGGGCTGCGCTAACCCACTGCACCACCAGGGAGGCCCACTTTTGAGTTTTCGTCTAGCAATAAGGAGCTTGTCTTCAGGGATTCTCAAGCAGCAGAAATCCACTAGTAATGGAAATTTAAAAATCTCCTTTTTGGGTTCATTTCAAGAGTTTTACCTGCAGATTTAACCAAATAAACTCCAAAAATAGGGTTTGCAATTGTGTTTTCTGTTTACCAAGTAACTTGTAAGTAGAGCAGTTCAGAAATATCCAGAACACTACTGAATCATTAAATCAGCTTCCAAATGTACAATAGCCTCTGCCTCCAGTCCAGAGAGGAATGAATGCACGAAATTCCGGTTGTTTTATGCCTGAAATCCTGTTCTCTTTTTCATCCTTACAGCCAACAAACCACTTGCCAAGCGGTGACCAGGAAAAACTTCATGCGAGGGGAGTTCCGAAAGATTAAACACATAGTAGTGGATGAGATTGAGAATTTCTGCAGTAACTATGGCGATTGGCTCCTGAAGGCGAGGAGCATCACCCATCCAAAGGTGAGGGGGACTGGAAGTGAAAATCTCCACCATGGGATTCTCTGGCTTTTTCTGGACCCTTTCCAAGTCCATCATGCAGATATCAGTGGCCTTCCTCCTCCATTTGAACAGTTTCCTCGAAAAACAGTCACCAATGGGATCCACTGTGCTCTGGAAATAGCAACGGTCATGAAAAAAGAAATGATGAGGCTCAAAGATAATCCTCCCTGTCACATGTCTCCGGACACATTGGCATTGTTTGGGGAAGCTGCCTACGAGGAAGCAGTATGTACCCAGGCTTTGCCTGGGGTGTGTGAAACCCGGACCAACCTGACAACAGAACAAATGACAAAATATGTGGCAGAAAGATGTCACAATCTGTTCCAATGTGGTTATCTGCCCAAAGATATAGCAATTCTGTGCAGGAGAAGAGAGGACAGAAGACGCTATGAACTTGCACTGCTAACAGCAATGGAATTCATCGAGATCCCCGGAGCAACGGAAGTCGTGTTCAGTCAGGCTGCTGGTGTTTTGGGCAGTCACATCATCTTAGACAGTATTGAGCAGTTTTCAGGTCTGGAGAGAAATGTCGTATTTGCACTTAGTCCAGAATATGCCCTGTCAGAGGAAGTTCATAAACTCTGGTTTGCCTCAAGAGCCATCAAACATCTCTATCTGCTTTATGAAAAGAGGGCGGCCTTCTGAAAAGTATTTCGAACAATCCAGAGACGCCAAAAAGAGCAGAGTTCCTCCCCCAAGTCAGGTGGAAGCCAGCTGCTCCTTTTGACATATTACAAACAAGAAAATCAAGGCATGGTCGTATGGCCACAGAATGTCTCTTGGGACTGACCTGTCCACTCTGTTTGCTGTGTCACACTTCACTGTCCTTTTCCCAGTCTGCTTCACCTCCTCCCCATACAACTACAACAAACTTATAATTTGGTTGGTCCCTTGCCTCTAGTTTTCCGAGACCATTCCAGTGTTCATTCTGTCAAGTACAGAAGTATTCTCAAATAGAAAACTGATTTTGTGGGGGGTGTTGGGGGAGGGGAGGATAAGGGCACAAAATGGAAGAGAGGAGAATACAGGAGACCATGGAGATGGATCACGGGTGAATTGGTGGTGGGCTGCCCAAGGGGAATACAAAATGTAAAAGACATAAATAACAATAAAAAAAATGGAAAAAAAATAAAGGCATGCATCCTAAGAGGGGAAAAAAAAAACAAAACTGTAATAGTAATAAATGATAATTATGTTGTCTACAATAATACATAAGGCAATATTTCTGGAATTTGTATTCAACTTTAGAAAGAGCATAAATTGTTAAGTGATTGTGTGATGATTTGTGAAAATAAAAAATTGTTGCTTTTAAACAGTTCAAAAAAAAAAAAGAAAACTGATTTTGTGATACTCCCTGCTAATGCCTATTATCTTTTTTTTAATTTTTAAATTATTATTTATATCTTCTACATTATTGTGTATTCCCTGTAGGTACCCACCACTGATTTACCCGTGAACCGTCACCATAGTCCCTTGTGCTCTTTTCTCCCCCATTTTGAGGCCTTATCCTCCCCTTCCCTCACTGAATCTCTCTCTCTTATTTGGTTCCCCTATATTCCTGCTATAAGTGAAACCATTCGATATTTTTCTCTTTCTTTCTGGCTTAATGCCTATTGTCTTTAAGCTAAGCTATTTTCAAAGCTTTCCATGAAATCCGACTTACTCTCCTAAGACCTCTTTTATTATACTTTCTTCTCCCAGTGTTTCTTACACACTCAGCCTTGCTGGCATATTTTGGGGCTGGGAGTAGGGTGTCTTCCAGGCACCTGATGTCTCCAGGCTAGCACTTTGGTTGGCGGCTCATACTGGCTATGTGTCTCTAGCTTTAGAGGACTAGAACCTAATCGCCCCTTTGCACCAAGTCTGGATTGTTCTCTTGACTATACTAGTTAGGCTCACAAAAGATCAATGCATAAATGAAAATGCCACGCTGTTAATTAACCATGAGTATTATAGTAATAAGTGCAAACCAGTACCTTCAATAGTAACATAAGAAGCCAAATTACATAAACATAGTTTTTCAACAAGGGAAGATGGTAATCCGATTCAAATTTATGGAGTCTTCAGGCTATGTTAGGCTATTGAAATCATCTCAAAACTAGGGATATTGCCACTACAGGGATTAAACAGGTCAGGTTTGCAAGAGAAACAAAATTTAGAATGCTCAGGGTGACTAGTTGTTCCATAGTCTCTGACTCAGAAGAAAAGTTTTATTCTCTCCTAGTTTCTGAAGTTTCCAGGTTGATCACTAACCTTTCCCTATCTCCCCCAATACGCAATATTTTGTTACATTCATTCTCTACGTATTAACGCATCTATCTAAAAGAGAAATTGCTTACCCTCTGCTGCTGGCCTAGGAATTTGTCTATAATGAGCCTTTGCACATCCTTCACATCTTCCAGTACAATTTGATATTAACTTTATAACCCAACTCTAAGCATCTACAGGGAGCTTGGATGACAAGTGTACCCCCATGCCTTCCCTACACATTCCTGGCTACTGGCTGTTTATCAAATGAAATGGACAATTAGGGAGTTCCAGAAACTGTTTTTCCTCTGAATCTTCTTTACCCACAAGGGGATGAAGGAGCCTTATGCTGTCTCATGCAGTATATCTTCTTGACAGAAGCAACAAGCTTTTGAAATAAGTGGGGTCGTTTTCAATTTTGTTCTTTGTTTCCTTATCAGCCTAAATGGAAGTGAAGAATAGGGAGTTAGGATATAGACCCTTTCTCTTATTCTGCTTACCACTTCAGAATTACTTCATGCCATTTGCATTTTAAGTCCATATTAACCCTGCATTAGTCAGGAAAGGCTGTCTTCTTTGCCAAAATACACAGTTTGGAAGAGGCATGTGGAAGGGAGGTGCAGGGAGGGAAGCAGAGGCTCCCTTCCAAGTCTGCCAGATATAATAATAAATAAACCACATCTATCAATGGATAATACCTCAAAATAACTCTATAGTTTCATTCTTCTCTGTCGAATGTGACTATAGCCAATGTACGTTAAGTGTCAGACATTGTACAAAATGTTTTAAATACATTTTATTTTTTATCCTCCTAGCAACTCTTTTTAAAAAGATTTATTTATGCATACGAGAACTGGGGTGTAGGCCAGAGATGTGGAAGGGTGAGAGGATTCACCAGAGACAGAAAGGGGAGCAGAACAGGAAGATCTACTGAAATATACTGCTGAGGGTAGCAGCTGGCCAAACAGGAGAGGTCTGCTGCACCATGTGAGCCAACTCCCTGGCCAAGATCACAGTTGCTGGTGATAGCTTGATAGAGCTGAGACTATAACCTCTGTGCCACCAGGGAGGCCCCCTCCCAGTAGCTTTTGAATGATGTATAGCAGCCCAACATAAGGTAATACAGGTGATGTCAAGGAGATGTGTCCTGGGGTCAGACTGATCCTGTTTTTGAATTCCAACTCTATTCTTAATTGACTGGATGACCTCAGGCAAGTTCAACTTCCCCCTTTAAGGCTCAATTTTCTCATCAGTAAATGCCTACATATGGCTTCAGATAAAGATGAGGATTGAAATAAAAAATACTTTTAAATAAAAAACCTGGCATGTGGAAAACTCTTGATTAATTTAGGTCCTTATTAGTTTTAATTTATAGTTGATGAAGCTGTGCCTGAAAACCTAACACCTTGTGCTAGATCACAGAATAATTTCTGACCCGTGTCTGCCTGTCCCCAAAGTCCATTTTAGCCTCTGTGCTCTTCTTTCTCCATGTACACCAGTGTTTTAGGCATGAATCTCCATATTCACAGTAACTGATTTGATATTGAGACTAGGCTATCTTTGGAACATTTGTCACATTAAGCAACATGGTTACTTTTAATTTTTAAAGTTTTTCTATAAAATCACTATCTAAACTAAAACTAAATGACTGACATAGCAGAAATGTTTAGAGAAAAGCATTCCTTTCACCAAGAAACCGAAAGTTACCTTTCGCTACAAGGTCTATATGACATTACAGAAAGATTAAAAACTAGAGAATGACCAACAGCCCATCTCCATTCTTACCACCACATCACATTGTTTTCATTTTTGCTTATTCATTTCCAGTGTCAGTCCATTGGCAGATCTAAGTTAGCAGCGTTGTAATCACAGTGTACATTCCATTTTGTATCCTGTTTGGGCAGACTGTTCTGGAGGCTCCTTGCCACTGGGCAGTCTTCCTGTGGTACCAGACATTCTCCATGTTGCAGCCTAGGGAGGGGTGCTTCCTGGTGCTCCCCGGCCTTCATGTTCCACTTGGTTCTTGCCCAGCCCACTGAACTCAGGCCTACAGGGAAGAGGATAATGGGCAAGTAAAAGATGCGAAAACTCTTCCCCAACCTACTTAAAAGAAGGTGTGGGGTGCAGTGCAATCATTTTAGGGAAGTCAGCAACAGAGAAACACAGTGGGACCAGGAGCCTTCTTCTTCCCTCCCTCCCCCACAGATCACTGGGCATAACTGTTGGTCAGTTGGTGGTTGTGTACTTCTGAGATGTGCCAGCTGCCAGTGTACACCTCAGGTTGCAAGTTAAATACCCCTCTGCTTGTTCAAAGGCACCCAGACAGAATTTTCCAAATTTGCCTGATAGGAATCACTTGGTAGGGTGGTTGAACTGGGGATCCCTGAGTCCCTCTCGGCTCTAGGGCAGAGGTCTGAGACTGTCATTTGGAGACCATCTGGGAAACATTGTGTTGAATGTTGAAATGGGTGGATGAGAGGAAGAACACCCAGGAATTACCCAGGAATGACCAGAATATCCATCATTCTGAACTTTGGTACAACTACATACTTGTGTGGGGGGTTCAGAATCAGTTGAGACAAAGTTCAAGGATTAAGGGTCAGATTTATTCAGAAAAAGGGACACCTGCATAGACACAAGGGGCTAAAGAGCTGCCCTGAGATGCTCTATTTTCTCACTTTCGCTTGGGCATCGATTACCACAGTGTTAACTACTGCTCCTGCCCTGAGACGACTCCTCACCAGCGGTAACTGCACAGTAGTTACAGGTACTGCAGGGCAGCCTGGTGAGGCACGGGCGACCCGCTACTACTCGCGCCCGGAAGCGCGGAGTCCTGCCCAGAGACACCCAAACTGGCAGTGTGCCACAGGCGTGTGGCGGGCAGAACAAATCAGACAGCAGGTTCTTTTTCTGACAACAGGAGCAGCCTTCGGGTTACCAGGTTCATCCAAGCACAGCCCCGCAGCCACTACCAAACCCTACGGCTCAGGGGAGCTGTCTGAGGACCCCACTCCAGCCTCACAGGCTCTACGAACCCACCCACCCCCCAACCAAAAGCAGCCCACGGAACGAAACAGAGGCTCAAATTTTTACCCCGTCTCTAAGACCCGCTTCCCGGGGGTGGTGGGAATCTGGGGCAATTCAGGTGAATACTAAGGGTGAAGCTGTAGTCTGAGGCGGCTCTGTCACTCCTCTCCCAGCAGGCTGGGGAAGGCCGGACAACTAGGGGGGTGGGTAGGGGCGGGGGTAAGCGCTCAAGATCCGACTGGCGCCCGCGGGCCCGACGGCTGCGTGGGGCTAGAGCAGCTCTTTACTCCTTTAAGGGATTTTATTCATGGTCAGACAGTAATTTACTTAGGCGGTGACAGCGCAAGGGGGAGAAGGACTGACTGAGTGAGGGCAGGAAGCAGAAGAGAACTAAGAAGTCTCAGACGTAATTGGAAAGTGTAGCGCTTGCGCTAGGAAGGTCTACTGGCCCCTTTGTTTTGTTTTTTTATTGGTCAGTTTACTTCCCACGTGATACGTCGCAAGTGGCTCCAGCCGCGATTATAAAAAGCGCAGGCCATGCGTCTTGGGGAACAGCGACCTGGGCTTTTGAACTTGAGACAGTAAGAGCTTCTGGGTTCTTTTGCGCAGATCCTCAGAAACTCGCATTTCTCCGTTCCCGAGGGTCCTCGTCCGGCCCAAACCTCCAGAGGCAGTGACTGGAGCAGCCCTGGAACTCAGGCGACACCTTTGCTTCACTGCAGTGCCTGGAAAGCCCAGCTTGCTTGCTCAGACTGATCGTCTAATCGCCAAAAAGGTGGGTTTTGGAAGACCGAGGAGAGCTGTTTGAAGATTGGGTGCGGGAAAGAGGTGGGCTGGAGTTGGCTGGGGAGGGGAACCGGGAAGCCGCTAGTCATCTAGCCGGTTTTTATGGGGTTCCAGAGCCTTGGGAATTGTAAAGTTTGAAAGCAAGTTCTGCAAGTTATGATGTTGGTCACATAACCAACCACTGTAAATTATTGTCCTTTATTTAGGAGCTAGAAAGTAGAATTGGAATTGACATTACCAGATGGTGAGGTTATAATCTTTTTCTTTTTTATTGAGATAACATCGGTTTACAATATTGTATATCTTTCAGGAGTACAGAATTATAAACCAACAACTGTAAAACTATGTTATATTCTCCTCCAAAAGTCTAGTTTTCAACAGGCTGGGGAAAGCCTTACAATTGATCCCTTTTACCAAATTCATCCACCCCCTTTCTAATTTCCGTCTGGTAACCACTATTTCCTGAAGTTTGGTTTCTTTTGACGTATAAGTTTCATTTCACATATGAGTGAAATCAGTGCTTGTCTTTTCCATCTGACTTATTTCATTTAGTCTAATATCTTGTAGATTCATTTATCTCTTTGAATTAATATTTTTTTTATTCTTCAAATACCCCTGAAGTGTTAATTTCTTATTTGTTTCTTCTTCTTCTTTACTAGGTGTTTGCATGTATATGAAACATTATAAACAATTGGCAAAAGTCATTGATGATAATTTTCCTTTAAACCTAAGAGATTTTTTTTAAGATTAATTTTTATTTATTACGTATACAAGAGCTGGGGTGAGGGCCAGAGTTGCGGGGTGTGGGTGGTGTGAGAGGATTCACCAGAGAGAGAGTGGGGAGCAGTGGGTGAGACAGGAGAGGTCTGCTGCACCATGTGGGAAGCTCCCTCGCCAGAGATTGAACTGGTGCTGCAGTGGCTGCTAATAGCTTCATAGTGCTGAGACTTGATGCCTTGTGCCACCAACGGGGTCCAAAACCTAAGAAATCTTTTTGAGCACCTCTGCCTGCCAAAGAATCCAAATAGCTATAGTTGCCATTTTGAAAACAGTTATCAATGAAAAACTATCCCCATGCATTGTTTTGACCCTAATGTGTATGGGGTAAGGGAAAAAATACTTAATTTTGAAACCCCCATGTATCCAGAGTAACGTTTAACAAATATCTTGGCAAAGATGTCTCATCAGTCTTGGAAATGCAAAAGAGAATTAGAAATAAAAAGTTCTGTACAAGGACCTAAATTAGGCTAAAAGGTCAGGTTGTGAATGTTTCATCCTTCATTTTTACCTAACAAATTTCTCCTAAATGTCTTCACTGCTTAGTAATCTGTTTCCTTCTGTCAACTGCATCAACATCTACCTCATCTGTCCAGAGTTACTTGACCCTACTAACCAGTCAGGCTTGCCATTTCAAGGCCTTAGTATATTACGGGTCTTTTGTGAGAAAGGAAAGTAAGAAAAACACTTGGCAGAACTGGGATTGAACCCAGGAAATCTTTGCTGCCTCTCTCTACCATATGTTTGGACCTGTAGGTCCTTCAGTGCTGAACTGATAGAAGGTGGTGCTAATTCACCTTCGAGTCATCAACAAGTTGCACCCACTTAAAACCTCAGTAGGTGACCTTGTTTTGGCCTCCCGCAATTCCATATTTTCTTCCTACCTCTCTGGCTTCTTTTCATGTTTATCCTCTTTGCAGTGTTTTCTTCTCTTACTCGTTCCCTAAAGTTGATATTCAGTGGACATTTGTTCTAAACTGAGATAGGCTCCTCTCATAGTGCACATGCAGATATACCTGCCTGTGATACCACCTGCTCCCATTGCTTCACTGCAGATGACTTCACCTGGCCAATTCCAGTGCATCCTTCAGGTCTTACCTACAGTATCACCCCCCCCCCCCAAAGTCTTGCTAAGCTCTGCTTTCCAGATTATTTCAGATATCCTTTTACTGTAATTCCCATATGATAACCCACATCACACATGGTTGCAAATGCTCATTAAATTAGTCCCCTCTCCTGCCCCTAAAAGAGATGGGATTATTCCTATCTTACTTACTGGTCTGGTGTCTTCCCCCAGCACATATTAGACACAGATTAAATATTTTCTAATAAATGGATGAATGAACTGTTTGCAAGGGGCAGTATATTTCTTAGTTGAAATAAAGCAAACATTTTAATAGTTTCAGCTGCAAGATCAGAATGAATAAAAATCACTGCCTGCTGGAGGTGAAATCATCTTACCCAGACTTGGTCATCAATGTGGGAAAAGTAACTCTTGGTGAAGGAAACAGAAGGTTTAATAAACTGCAGAAAGATCAGAAAGTGCAAGAGAGGATGAAAGTTATACAAGCTGCATGTGCTTTATTAAACACAGGAGGAGGAGTGATTCTGATGGAAATGGCAAATAAGGAAGAGCATCCCATGGAAATGGGACTGGATTTAGAACAGTCTTTGAGAGACCTTATTCCGTCCCCAGATTTGCATGATTTCTTTGAGACAGAGCAACAAGGGACATATTTTTACATTTTTGTTAAATCTTTGAGCAGTGATCCTTCTCCCAGAGACAGTTTGATTAAGCCCCGTATTTGCAGCCTGAGTTCTTCATTATACTGTAGATCTGGCACCTCTGCATTTTGCATGGATTCAAGACAAGCATTTGATTTCCTGAAGAGCAAGAAAATGAATGTAAAACATAGACTAATTAGTGAAGGCTCTCCACCTACTAAAATTCCCAAAGCTGAACATCCAATCTCTGAACAACATACTGCTAGTCGATTTTTCCAAAGAGGCCGTTTTGAATATGGTGAAGTCCTGCCTTTTCCTGAGTCCGAATTCACAGAATTTAAACAATTCTCCACAAAAAACATCCCAAAATACCTGAAAGAAATAATTCCAGTGTATGTAACTGCATTTGCAAACACCAGGGGAGGTTATCTTTTTATTGGAGTGGAAGATAAGAGTAGGAAAGTCCTGGGATGCGCTAAAGAAAATGTTGACTGTAATTCTTTGAAAGACGAAATAGCAAATGCCATTTCCACGTTGCCCATTTTCCATTTTTGCTCTTTGCAAAAACAGTTGGATTATTATTTTGAGACCAAAATTGCAGAAGTGGTTAAGCTGGGAAATCTGTATGGTTATCTCTGTATGATCAAAGTGAAGCGATTCTGCTGTGTGGTGTTCTCAGAAGCTCCTATTTCTTGGGTGGTGAAGGATAAGCAAGTCCGTGCTCTGACAACTGAGGAATGGGTTGACAAGATGGTGGACACAGACCCAGGTAAGAGAGTGAAATCTCTTCCTTGTTTTTTTTTTTCTCCTTCTGTAGCTTCTCCATGTCCTTCTTCATTCTCTATAATATTGAACTCCTTTTGCACATTAAAATTTGCTTTCTCTAAATGTCTTGCACATAGGCGAAGTTTTTATTGAGTGAGGAAAAGTCAAAATCAGATATTTTGTGAATGGTGCTTTTCCACCAAAAAAGGAAAGGAAATAATAGTTTGGGACTATATTTTTCAGTTGACAATACATTATTTTAGATCTTCTTGTTGGAATTTGCTGGAGTCTCATAATAAGAATTACCTTCTACCTCAGTTTAGCCTGCGATCAGCTCTGGGAAACAGCAGTCAGTGTTGGGTGAGGCATGTTTTGGTTGTAATTAGTGGAGGTGAATGTGCACGTGGTGATTTCAAAATTTCAAAATTTTGAATTTCAAAAGAGAGTGTTTTAAGTCCATTGCAATTCAAGCAAACAGTTATTCAATCCTAGTAGAGGGAGCATTGTATTTAATGGAGAAATCATTCAAGACTCAGAAGGACTCCTTGTGGTGAGTCTTTGGGAAACTTGACATAGAGTTAAGAGAAAGTGAAGAATCTGCCTGTATGCCCAGCAATTGTATCATGTTAAATGGAACACAAACAGCAACTTATACTGCTTTTTCAGTGGAGAAGAATGAAATCTTGCAAGGTAAGAGGAGTTTTCTTTCTTTCAGATTTGGCTGAAGATTTCAAATGTCAATTGAGTATATCCCACAGCCCTCCAAGATGCAGACCAGTATATTCTAAGAAAGGTCTTGAATATAAAGAGGATCTCCAACAACGTTTATTTCCAGGTACTAACCAATTTTTACATCAGGAGAAAAGAGAAAAGTTAACATATTTGGTGAAAAGCTAGCCACATGTAGAGAAATACAAAGCTTACTACATAATTATTGTGAACGTAAACTGGGGCAGCCATTATGGAAAGTTATTTGAATTAACTTTAAAAAATAAAAGGCAGAAATATCACAATCCAGAAATTCCACTCCTGGACATCTACTGGAAGGACATGAAACCATCAACTCAAAAAATGATATGCTTTAGAATATTTTTTGCAGCATTATTTTTTATAATAGCTAGGCTAAGGAGCAACCCAAGTGCCTACTTGAAAAGGACTGGATTAAGAAGGTATGGTAGATCCACACAGTGGAATACTACTCAGCCACAAAGACAAAATGTTATCATTTACACCAAAAACAGAAGGAGTTTGAGGGAATTATGTGCCATAAGTAAAGTCAGATTGAGAAATACAAATACTGGACATTCACACAGTGGACAATTTGACAAAGCCTAAGTACTTGTAAAACTAGTGGATACTAATAAATGAGGTTTCTGAGGTTATGAAAGGGAGGGGGGGAAAGGAGAAAGGGCCAAAAGGGTATAAGGGATGATGGGGGTGGGGGAAGGGATTATAATAGAGATTCTGGAACTGTAGTATTTGCTCACTGGCTGTTGTTCGGGGCAACTGATGTAATTTATTTGTGCTAGGCTTCCTTACCCTTAAAACGGGGGTCAGTAATAATGCTGACCCTATAGGTTTGTTAGGACAATTAAACATGAAAAGAGAAAAAAAAATCCATGGAAGATTGTGTTCTGTAAATCCCAGTACAAAGAGAGAAAAACCCATAAACCTCTTAAGGGTGATTGTCAGGGAGCCTTATTAGATGCCTTCTAGCTTAGTGGTTGTCAAATCTGGCTGATCACTGGTCAACAAATTTTTGCAAAAGTCATGTTACTGAAATAAAATTAGTCATTTCCTATCAATTTGTATGTGCTCAACATGAATATGACAGTCAAATTCTAATTTTGGCTTTAGTTTTTTTGTAATCTGCAATAAATGGATGTTTACATTATGAAATGCATGCCAATAGTAATAGGCCTATGGTTCATACCTGTAAAAAATCAAGTCATAGACTAATTGTTAGATTTCTTCGCTTGTCTCTTGTACAGCTACTCAGGAGCATCTCTGGGGAGTGTCCAGCAGTTGTCAGCCAGCATTGTAGTGGACCATTTTTCCTGGTATCTTTGTTCCATTGATGCGATATCTTGATGAAAACGTTCACCATGTTCATCACCAACCATACCGTAGTTTTCAGGGAAGAAATCCAAATGGGAATGAAGGAAGTGGATCTTTAGAGACATATTGCAGCCAAGTTTCTGATACTGCATAAGCATGTCTTCTACTAGTTCCTTGTAGTTTTCTGCCCTAACATTCCCAAGAAAGTTTGTAGACACTAGGCGAAAAGCATTCCATGCTTGTTTCACATCACCCTGCAGCAGGTTGTTGAACCGGTCATCTCAGTGCAGACGGAATGTTCGGGTAGAAAATTCTCAACCTCTTTTGCTTCATTATTCTGCCAGAAAGAGGAGGAACCAAGCAGAAGTAACAGTCTTTTATGTGGTTGCTTGGCTCTCTTCACACCATGGGGACTGCAAACGGCATTGATGGTCTTTTGCCATTGAACCACTGTGAAAGCTGTGTTGTCCATGTAGCCCAGCATATATGCCGGGCCCAAGGCTTGTCTTGGTCACCAGCCTTGCATCCGAAGATGATAAGCCTTCTTCACTTGAGAAGTGATCATTTTCTTCTGGCTGGCAAATGTCACTTCCCCACAAATAGAGCAGAAATTGTCCACGCTATTAACGCACTTTCGAGGCATTACTGTTCTGTATTGTGCCTAAATGGATAAACTAATAACAGTTCTGTGGAACAGTGGCTTAAACTGTCTCCCACAAAGTCTGAAATCTTTTCAGTGCTCAACCTTTCCTACAGGGCTTTCTATAGTGCACTGCTGACGTCAGCTTCCTTCAGCAGCCACCTGACAGTAGTATTGCACTGAATCAGAAAATGATGCAATTAACTCTGGATGATGTGTGCATGATGGTATGCAATGTGATGCAAAATTACATCATTCTCGGCTGATTTAGGATGTTGTTGCAGTCCTACTGGATGAATTTACATGGTGAAACATACAAAATTAATTACATGAAATATCTTCAAAACGAGAGGTAATAAAAAATTTTCAGGATTATATTCATGTTCAGCACACCAAGATACTACAGATTAGGGCCTTTTTTTTTTTAAGATTTATTTATTTATGCATACAAGCTCAAGTACAGACCAGAGGCGTGGGGCGGCGAGAGGGTTCACCAGAGACAGAGTGGGGAGCAGAACAGGCAGATGGACAGAAATACACTGCTGAGGGGAGTAGCAGGCAAGGCAGGAGAGTTCTGCCTGGCCGTGTGGGAATCTCCCCATCTGGGCGTGGAACTTGCCTTCTCAGCTGCTGACAGCTCCATAGTGCAGCGCCTAACTGCTGTGCCACCAGGGAGGAGATTAGGGCCTTTTTAAATCAGTAATGATCTCACTGTTGACCATGTTTTCAGAGATAACTATCAGCAGTAGTTAAACATACAGATCCCAGGCCCCCACTAAGAACTTAGAAACATTCAATTTCCAAGGATGGGATTTGGATACATACATTTGAACAAGCTTCTCAAGTGAGTCTGATGTTTTGCTGGGTTTGCAAGCCATTAAACTTGGAAAAAGCATTAGTTTGGGGGTGAGGAGGGTGGGAGGAGGCAATGGAGTAATTGATCACCTCTGCTCAGCTTTTTAAGGATGGAGGACTTATACCTATAAAAACAATTAAATTTTCATCTGAATAGGATATTAAAAAAACCCAGAAATTTTAATTTCTCTTGGAAGAGGGTGGAGGACATGAGTCACGAGTGTGAGGAGTCAACCACCAGGGGCAGCACAAAATAACCATTCAGGACCAAACACAGTATTAGGTAACACCCCCCACTCCACTCCACAAACATTTTGGCTGAGTTTTATCTAGGAATTTCTACTAGGAAAAGGAAATCTAGATTTTATATATATATATATATATATATATATATATATATATATATCTTTTTAAAGATTTATTTATGCATACGAGCTGGAGTGTAGGCCAGAGGTGGGGGTGGGGCAGTGAAAGGATTCACCAGAGACACAGTGGGGAGCAGAACAGGCAGATTGAAATACATTGCTGAGGTGAGCAGCGGGCGAGACAGAAGAGGTCTGCGCTAGGTGGGAAGCTCCGTGGTTGGGTATCGAACTTGTGCTGCAGTGGCTCATGGATAGCTTCAAGTGCTACGATTTAACCCGTTGCACCACCAGGGAGGCCCAGGAAATCTGGATTTCTAAGGGAGGTAAGTAACTTGTTCAACTTTATACACTGAACATATTAAAGATGAGATCTGAAAGTGGGATATGATATACATATGTTCTATATATGTCTGAACATTCATTATGGACCAAGTAATTACTGTATTGGGCCTGTCTTACATCACTTTTTATTTATTTATTTATTTATTTATTTTTAAGATTTATTTGTTTATGCATACAAGCTGGGGTGCAGGCGAGGCGTGAGGCGGTGAGAGGGTTCACCAGAGACAGAGTGGGGAGCAGAACAGGCAGATCAGAAACACACTGCTGAGGGGAGCAGCAGGCGAGGCAGGAGAGGTCTGCTGTGCCATGTGGGAATCTCCCCGGCCGGGCATCGAACTCACGTTGCCCCTGCCGACCGCTCCACAGCGCAGCGCTCAAATGCTGCACCACTGGGGAGGCCCCTTACATCACTTTTTAATCAAAGAGCTTCTTTACTTACCTGAGCTCTTTGTTGTCGTTAGCTTATCAGTTTTTAAAATATAAACTGTTAGAGTAATTGAATAGGGCCTCCCTGGTGGTGCAATGGGTTAAGCGCAGCATTGTGAAGCTGTCCAGAGCCACTGCAGCATGAGTTCAATACCTGGCCCAGGAGCTTCCCACATGGCGCAGCAGGCCTCTCCTGCCTTGCCTCAACACCTCTGGTGTACACCCCAGCTTGTATACATAAATAAATAAATCTTAAAAAAAAAAAGGAATTGAATACATGTATTTTACTTTCTCAGGATCAATGAATCCATTTTGGTTGCTTCTCCAGGAGATACATAAAAGAGTGACTTCATTCATGTCACCTGATTTTCAGGGTATGGGTTAAAGAGACATGAATTATTAGAAGGAATTTCCCTTAAATTCTTCAATTACTTGTAGGGCCTCCCTCTTAAATGTAACATGTGATTTATACAAAATACAAACAATATTTTTAAAGTGTTTTCTATTTTTCCCATGCCTAGTGTCATCAGGACATCTGCAATATACTCCTGAATCCCTCTGGAAGGAACTGTGCTCGGAGCATGAAGTACTAGAAGATTTAATAAAAATGCAAATGCGTCCTTTCTCCCAGGGCATTTTGATCCTTTCTAGAAGCTGGGCTGTGGACTTGAACTTACAAGAGAAGCAGGGAGTCATCTGTGATGCTCTGTTGATAGCACAGAACAGCCCCCCCATTCTCTACACCTTTCTGGGGGAGCAGGATAAAGAAGGGCAGTCCTATTGCACCCACACCGCCTTTACTTTGAAGCAGAAGCTGGTAAACATGGGCGGCTACCCTGGGAAGCTCTGCATCATGACCAAGGTCCTCCACCTGGGCTCTGACAGCAATGCAGAGACCTCAGGTTCAGCTTCTTCAATTGACTACCCTGAGTCCTACAAACTGGCATACACCCAGCAAATGGAAGCCTTGCTGCAGTCCCTCGTGATTGTCTTGCTTGGCTTCAGGTCATTCTTGAGTAATGAGCTTGGTTGTGAGATCTTAAACCTGCTCACACACCAACAGTATGAGATCTTGTCAAAAAACCTCCGCAAGAGCAAAGAATTGTTTGTCCACGGCTTACCCGGCTCAGGGAAGACCGTCATGGCCATGAAGATCATGGAGAAGATCAGGAATGTGTTTCACTGTGAGACAAAGGAAATTCTCTACATTTGTGAGAACCAGCCTCTGAGGGATTTTATCAGGTAAACAGTTGGGCCTTATTGTCAGCAAGTAAGGTTCAGTGTGAATTTACCCCACACTTCTCAATGCAAATCTCCCATTTCTTAAGAGTTGGGTGGTAAAATGATCTGTGACAATAGTACTGTATTCAGGGAAGCACGATAGAGTAATTTTCCTCTTTTGTTTCTTTTATATATTGGAGAAACCTGAGTGTGTTATTTTAATTTCCACAGTGACAAAAATATCTGCCAAGCAGTGACCCGGAAAACATTTATGAAATACAACTTTGAAGAAATTCGGTACATCATTATTGACGAAGCTCAGAATTTCCGTAATGAAGATGGGGAGTGGTATAATAAGGCAAAAACCATCATTCGGAGAGAAAAGGATCGCCCAGGAATTCTCTGGATCTTTCTGGACTACTTCCAGACCACCCACAGGCACGACAGTGGCCTTCCTGCTCTCTCAGATCAGAACTCAAGAGAAGAGCTCACCACAGTGGTCCGCAATGCAGATCCAATAGCCGAATACCTACAAGAAATCATTCAGAACATCAGAAAAAATCCTCCACCTCATATCCCCCCTGAGTCCCTGGAGATGCTCCGTGAAGCTAGATGGGCTCAGGGTGTTTCAGGCACGTGTAGGAGGGGCATGGTGTTCGTGCACTTGGAAGCGATGATGGCCTATGTTGCAAAGCTATGCCAGCATTTCTTCAGGAAAGGTTATTCCCCCAAAGATATTGCTGTGCTTCTCAGCAAAGCAAATGAAGTGGAAGTATATAAAGAAAAGCTTCTAAAAGCAATGAGGAGGAGGAGCTGGTCTCAACTGGATGAGGAATCTGAAGTGTTGGTGCAGATCAGGGACGCGTCGCATATCACAGGCAATTGCATCGTGTTGGACAGTGTTCGTAGGTTTTCAGGTCTGGAAAGAAACATCGTGTTTGGGATCAATCTACTGCAAACTGAGCCGGCTGTTTCACAAAATCTTCTGCTCTGTCTGGCTTCCAGGGCAAAGAAATGTCTGTATATTTTAACTGATAATGTGACCTCAATCTAAGTAGCCATGATAAGGTATTCCCTCTGTCCCTGCAGTTTTCGAAAAGGAATTATATTCTGCAGCATGAAACTTCTCTTTCTAGCAATCAAATCTTAAAAGGTATAGCTGGCTTCTGATTTGTTGCTGTGACCTGCTCAAAGCACTTTGAAAAAAATCGAGTGAGTGGTTCTACTCATTAATACTTTTTTTGTCTTGCTATTCATATCTATATTGATATTCATTTTTTTTTAAACTGAAAACTAAGTTGTTTTTTTCTAAATCAGAAAAGACTTGTTGAGGCTTTATCTTTTGCCCACACTTTAAAAGGCAACAAGAGATATAATAACACTGTATTTCTCAACATGGAGTTCAAGAATCTGTGGTCCTTTAAATTTACTCTTCATTAACACTTATCAAATTGAACTCTTTGCTAAACTGTACCATTAACATGAGTGCTGATTTCATAGTGAACTTTCCCACTGTGACCAAGTTCGAGCTTGATGTGACATCAACAGGCTCCCAACTTCCATGAACACTGAACAGTTGATCTTGTGAGGAATACAGGTCAGCTCTAGGACATCACTACATAACTGAAACAACTGTGCCCTCAAAATTTGGGTGCCTTTTTCTCAGCCACAATATTTTAAAAAAAAATTTTTTTAAATAGAAAATATTTTAGAAGAATAGAACTCTAAACTTTTATTCAAATTAGTTGTTTTTCCATGGCTATACTGTATTCTAGTCAAAAAGTAGTATTTATCTTTTTAACTAATACATAACTCAGTTGATTTATCTTGAACGACTACTTTTCCAAATCGAAAACCATTTTGATATTCATTTGTCTGGAACTAATTTAATGTTTTGTGCAATATATTAGCAAAAACACAAGACTCACCAGGGAAAAAGTGTGGCCATGAAGCAGAGGAATGTTTCCAATGATATTTCAATGTGAACTTTAAAAAATATTATGAAGCAACTGCAACTACGAAAGAATATCACAAATCAGCATTAAAGGATTGCAAATAAGACATGACCTAACCACAAGAGGATGTAAAACTTGAACTAACCCAAGAGAAGAAGGAAAACAAAATGATTTCGGAAGTGAAGGCCACGTTACACGACGCACAAGGGATAATCAAGACAATAGAAAGAGGAATAAGAAATCTAAAAATATAAAAAAAAAAAGCCAAAAACTAGTAAACAGGAATAGATTTTTAGAAGACTAACATGGAGATAGCAATGGATTCTCAATGTATATATAAATGGAGTCCCTTAAGCAATAACATAAAGAGAATAAAGCAAATATTTTAAGCACTAATTCAGTTGAACATGTCTGAAATAAAAGTGTTACAGGGCAGCCCTGATATAAATGGGGTTCCTGTCTGGGTTCTCACTCATGTGCTTAAAAGGGACTTAAAAGATTCACCTGCAGACACACACAATAAAATTAATAAAAGGGTTTATTTACAAAAAGGGAAAGGAAAAAGATAATAAATTGGTGAATGCATCCAACCAGTTCCGCTGAGCTGGATTCTTATGGCCCACTCAAAAAAACTCGGCAATCCACAACCACGAGCAATAGCCCCCCTCCAGGCTCACAGGTCTGGTATTTAAATCCCCAAAACCATTTCTTAACTCCACCCTCAGTCCTCAGCATTCTTTTTTCAGTGATGAAGGCATTCTGGGATTTGCAGTCCTGGGTGTCTTGGATCCCTCTGGCCTGAGGTGGGGGTGGGGTCCTGGGACACTCCCCTTTCCTGAGGACCACCCTCTTACAAAAGGATACCTGAATCTACATATTGTAGGAGCAATCTCTGCTCCAACTGTTACTCTGTCAGGGTACCCTTTTGCCACTGTGCCTTGGAATCTCACTGCCAAGTACCCTCTCCAGCACCCTTTAGTTTCCTCACCACACTGAGACCAGCTGGCTAGAGGTAAATATGCAAATGTGAACTGCACTTGCTTCCCAGTCCCGCACACCCCCATGGCCACGGAAGTACAGCTCTGTGAATGGGGAGCTCATCCTGGTGTCACAACTGCTCTAAGGATCAGGGACTATCAAGCAGACTAAAGGAAGGCAACTAATTAATATTGATTATTAAGAACAAGGGGCTTTATATCCAGTATTGTATGTAATCTTCACACTAATAAGAGAATGATAATACCAACTTTTTAAATTGTCTTTTAAAATGAAACAGAAAATTGCACCAAATATTATACAGAAAAATGCACCAATCATAAGCTTGAAAACACCCAGGCTGAAAAGTTCATTTGCAACCCCTTCACTGCTCACTCCCTTCTCCCTATAAATAAATAGTATTCTGGCTGTTAATATCACAGATTGGTTTTGTCTGGTTTTGACGCTATGGAAGTGGAACCATTCACTCAGTATATATTCTGTTAGCTCCAGCTTCTTTCACTGAATATGTTATGATTACACTGAATTATGTTTGTAAGTTCGTTCCATACTGTTGCATGTAGCCATAGTTTTTTAACTTACAATGGTACATCATTTTATCCTGTACAAACAAGGTAATAATTATCCTTTTCATATGGACTTTGCAGTAATTTCCACTTGGGAGTTACGATGAAAAATATTCCCTCTGATTGTTCTACACGTTTTTGGGTGCACATAAGTACCTATTTCTGTTGATTGTGTATGTAGGAGTGGAGGCTATGCATAGATTCAATTCTAGTGGCTACTGCCAAACACTTTAAGGGAATACTGCCAAATACATTTCCCTAAGTGGTCGTAACAATTTACATTCAGCCTGCTGTGCATCAGAGTGCTAGTTACTCTACTCTCTTAACCACACTTGGTTTTGGCAGTAATTTTTAATATTAGCCATTCTCATTATCTATAGGGGGTCTCAACATTTTTTTTGCATTTTTCTTAATAATTAGTGAGGTTGAGTAGATTTTCATGACTTACTGACCTCTCTTATGAAGTGCCTGATGAAGTGATTTGCTCCAACTTTCTTCTTCAAGACAGGCATTACATTCTTAACTCTGCATTTTCATATACATTTTAGAAACAATTTGCCTTTGTTAACCCCCAAATCAAAGCTTAATTGTTATTTCATGGACTTGATATGTCACTTTGGGGAGAATTTAAATGTCTTCAGTTTTGAGTCACCCAGTCCACAAACATGGGAATAATTCTCACTTATGTTGGTTTTCTTTTGCTTCTCTCAAACATATTTTATAGTTTTGTATGAAAAGTTCTTCAGCATTTTTCATCTGATTTATTCCTAGGCATTTGATTGTTTTATACTATTATAAATGGCATAATCTTTAACATTTTAATTTCCTAATTGTTACAATATACAGAAATACAATTGATTTTTGTAAATGGTATCTAAATCCACTTATTACTTCTAAGAGTTTATCTGTAGTTTTTTTTTCAGATTGTAAAATCCTGTTGTGTGACTCATTTGAAGATTCTATTTATTGATTTTCAATCCTTATGCTTTGCAGTTCCTGTTCTTGTCTTACTGCATTGGCTAGAACCTCGAGTGCAAAGTCAAATAGAATTGGACAATAACAAGTATCACTGGCTCATTCTTAATCTCAGGGGAGCATTAAATATGATATTGGTAGTAGACTTTACGTAGGTAATCTTTATCAGACTAAGGAAGTCTTCTATTTTTAATTTACCGAAAAATTTTATCATGAATTGTTGAATTTTTATCAAATGTTTTCCTTGTACCTATGAAATAATCATTATTTGTTCTTCTTTGTTCCATTAATGAGAAATGAAAATATGATGTATTCTTTAATCTGAAAAGAAATGTGATGCAAATTAGACATACCAGAATAAAAAATGCCCTGGGATTTTTGCTTGATTACTGGAAATGGTCCTCTCCTCTGCTATAATTATGAGTGATAACACTTATGTAAGAATGAAGCTCCTAATAACTGTCTTTCCCTCCAAATGGAGAGAGCCTGCCAGAAAATATGGCCAATGCAGAGGGAGTCAAAACCAATGCATGGGGAAGGGGCATGAAAGAGACAGGTGACATTTGAACCCTGGCTCCAACAATGTCAGACTTCCCCTGAGAGCGAAGATATGTGAACTAATGAACTCTTGGGGGCTTAAATTACTGTGCGTTGATCTTATATTCATTATGTCCATCTTGCTTTGAAGACTTTTTCCATTCAGATTGCAAAAATCGTATCACGCCATTGAACATAAATTGTATTTCCATCACAGATATGGGGCTAGTTATGGGGTTGGGATAGCTGAGACATGCAGTTCTGGGCAACCTTGTTCAAACAATGTGGAAAAGGGTATGAAAACCAGCACAACCACCAACTCCAACCTTTATATTCACACACCTGTTAGGTTCTACCTTACCACACAATCCATTTTCCAAAATACAAAGAACTTCAGCCCAACATCCTGGCCTTTGGAATGAGTACAGAAAGAATTATCCAACCTGCCTTCAAAATCACAGATGAAAATTATTCTAGTAATTTCTGAAATATGCCAGATACAGGGAGACAAGGAACAAGAGAGCCAATAAAACATGCAAACTTTCCTAGGGCAAAAAGATTTACAATTCAGGGAGCAATCAAGTCTTATACATGGAGACTTCATTGTTACTGCTAAGATCCTTAACTGAACTGGCACCTCTAGAGACCGCAGCTCAGGACTCTGCACAGCACAGGGGACCAGCCCCAGCATCCTCTGGGCCCCTAAGACACAGGTTTAATGAAGCCATAATCCATGCACTTGATGAGACATTCTCGGGCCGTCTGAACCACTGCTGCTCTCTTCTCATCCGGCTCCTGCTTGCCCACCACAGTCAGGATTTCCAGCAGCTCACTCTCCACCAGCTTCTTGGCCAGCTCAGCATCGGCCACCAGCAGGTTGTAGGCAATGACCAGGCCTCGGTGTTGGACTGACAGCCGGTCATGCAAGCAAAGTCTTTGCAGGATCTCCAGCCACTGAGTTGTCTGGGGGTTGGGGTGGTGGAGAAGGAAGAATGAGAGGAATCAGTGGGGAGACAGAGAGAAGAGATTTGGCCAATATAAACAGAAAGCCCAGATTCTGTTTTCTGAAGTGTCAATCACATACCTGGTTATTTGTGTATAGAACTTGACATATGCTTCCAAGACCCTAGGAACTAGCTGGGTGATGTCTAGCTCCTTACCTGGGCCAAGGCAGGAATCAGAGAACTAGAAGGAATTTGAAATAATCCAATCTCTTTAATTGGGATTAAAGTGGAGGGACTGAGGGCTAGAGAAGGGAAATGACTTAGCCATGATCATACATCTGGAAATAGTAGATGCTAAATATTTACCACTCCATTTATGTTTTAAGTGTCTTGGGGAGCAAAGGGACAGGCCCACTGCATGCCTGAGTGGAATGGTGATCAAGAATATTCAGAAAGGCGGATTCTAACTCTGGGTGCATGGGCAACGCCTGCTCCTGCCCACCCAGGTATCCCGAGACACGAGCTCCAGCCCTGACTTCAACTGGAATCAAAACTGGTGTCAGGAGTATATCTTCTCCATCCATTCTCCATCTCTTCCCTCTGTCACCAGCTGTGAAGCAGTCCAACTACTGTGCATGAGAGTACAGGTCTCTAGACCACTGCAGTGGTTCCAGAAGACCGAGATGGAGCTGAGACTGGAACCAGGAGACTAGGCTCTTACAATATGCAAAGGGCACACACATGGGCAGTTGAGCAGAATGGTTATCCGCGTGGGTTTTGGAGTCAAAGAGAACAGCCAGCGTTCAGTCTCTGTGTGCTCACCCACGACCTTTGCTGAGTTATAATATTTAACTTCTCCAAGCCTCAGGGGTCTCATCTGTCCTGCTGTGCTACTTGTGATGATTTAAGGAGATGATTCATGGACAGAGCTTCACAGGGGGGCTTGGGCTAGTAAGAGCTCAACAGTGGACAGGGAATGATGACGATTTCAGACACTTCTCCAAATAGTTCCCCTTTGCTTCCTCGTGCCTGTTCCCTCACCCTCTATTTGTCAGCCGGGAAACATTTTTACATACACTGCTCTCAACTGGGGAGACAGACACAGAGGGGGAGAAAAGGAGAAGTTTCTGAGCTTCTAAGCAGACTTCTGTAAATTCTGCACTGAGTGTCCTACCACAAGAGAAGGAAATGGAAGTGCCGCTAGCTCTGGTCGCATTCAGGAAAAGATTGACTGCTGGTGGGCAACTGACAACGGGTCCAGTGCCCATCATTTCCTGGAAAGAGTGGGGGCTAAGGAACGGGTGATACAGCCTATTGTATTAGGATCCCAGGGCTGGAGGGACTGGCGCCCGGCTTCCCAGAGTGCATCCCAGTGGACATGAGACTATTGAGAGGTCCAATATCCAACAGGTTAAGTTGTACAAAAGACGGGCCTGAGCAGCTCACAGAGTCATCCGGATGCCAGTGTGGAGATGTGAATGAGGTCGAGACCTCTGAGCCCCTCAGAGAGAGGGAAGCGGCCAGGAGATAGTTGGCAATCCTGAAAGTCCCAATCCCTTCCCAACTACACGGCTGTGTGGCCTTGAGCTAGTTATATTTCTGCACTCAATTTCCTCATCTGTAAAGTAGGGATAACAATAATCACACCACCAGACAGGGGTGTTGGGAGGATGAAATGACTTAAAAGATGTGAATACTCAGAACGATGCCAGAGACACAGTAAGTCCCACTCCCAGTCTACTCAATCAGAATGTCTGGGGGAATGTTTTAATGAGCCCTCCAGAGGATTCCTGAACAATTCTCAGTTTTGAGAAGCTTAAGGGAAGGACTGAAGCCCAACAACTATGTTGAGTGAGCTACACCCAGCAGAGGCCCCCCCACCCGCATCTCCTTGCCAGGACAACATAAGCCCTGTGGAACTTAGAAAACACACACACACACACCTTAAACCAGCTGTCTAAAAGAGTCTGCCTTTGAAACAGATTTGAACACATTTGAAATTTAGATGTGTACATTTTTCACCTTCTATGAAGATGATTCTCATGGACTAAGTTTGGTTTGGTGAAATGAGGACAGTGTCATGTTGCAGCCCCATGTCCATGATGGAGTAAATATCACTGCTGTTACACCGCTGCAATGGCCACAGTCCCACCAAAGGAGCTGGCCATCATGCCCAATTAAGAAAATCTATGGCCTCAAAGCCAAACCACAAGCTCTTGTTGGCACCAACTATGCCCATGCTGCTTTGGAGCTCAGGGACTCCACAGCAGCAGTCAGTGTTACTATTATTCTTAAATGATCAGTTATAAGTAAAGGCAATGGAGGAAATGGCAGTTGCCAGGGACTTGAGCTGGCACACGTGGGGAGTCCAAAGAATGGCTGTAAGAGGCTGAAGGGTGTAGATTCTCTTATCTTTAGGTGGTAGGAACAGATGCCCAGGAGCTTGAAGGGGTTACATGGGGACTGGCCTCTGCCCGGAGGGATATCCAATGTGGCCTGGGGATTCTCTGAACACACCCAGCCCCATGTTCCCCCAGGGCCCACTCTTACCACTTGGGTCATCTTGATGCATAGTTTCTTGTGTGCCGCTGTCAGCATAGCCAGGGCCCCTGCTGCTGCATTCTGCACCTTGTCATCATCCTCCCCACAGAGCAGCACTACCAACTTCAGCCGGTCATTCCCATCAGCCAGAAACCTCTCCTGTACCTATGGGAGGCAGACACAAGCCTCAGCCCAGAGAGAGAACTATGCGTCTGAAGCCATGTCCTCTGACCCAGGATCCCGCGGAATTTTCCCTTGAGCAGTTCACCTGTGCCACCTCCCCCAGGAAGTCTTCCCTGATTGGATAGATGAATGGTTGAAGGGGTACAAGCTTCTCTTACTAAAAACATTAAAGAGAATAAGGGGTTCGCCCACTTATTCTCAGGCTCCACTTCTGTTTGCATTCAGTTCCCCACAGCAAGGAAAAGAGGCAAAGAGGCAGACAGACTCCTTGTCACCTCCAGGCCACTGTGCTGCAGAACCATGGGCACGCTCCTGTGGTCTCTCTCCTGGTCACCATCTGAAAGGAGACCACTCCCAAGGTGGATAAAGCAAAGGAGCCTGGATCCCCAAATCACCACTTGGAAGCAAGCCCCGTGGTCCAAATATGGGCGAGAAGTGTCATAACAAGAAGTGAACTTCTATCCTGCTGGGGCTGCTCAATATTTTGATTCTGGTTGTTGCAGCAGATGGTGTTCCTGGGGAGCAAGGCTTCCCCCACTCCCAATGTCCCCTTTCCTTGGATATTCTCTCTGTGTCTGGTAGACCCCCAGCCCAGGCTCAGGTCAGTTTCCTAGTAGGCCTGGGTAGCTTTCTCTCTTTTGACTTTAACAGGCTTTCACGGGTTGAGTATTCCCCTACAACAGAGAAGATCCAAGACCTGAGTCAAGTGCTGGGAGGGAACAGAGTGGGCCTCACACTTGGCCTGTCATGTCATGAAGGGCCTCGATCACCCCTGGTCACCCCTGAGGAGGCCACGCCTACAGGCACAGCAGGACGCTGTGGGACAGAAAGGAGACTTTCATCATCATAGGACTCCAATTTACCCAATATTGGATCATGAGTTCATCGACATGCTCTGAATTCATTTTATGTTTTTAAATCCTGGGATTATTCTATGAAGAGTTACAAGGCATTGCAGTTTCTATGGAATCCAGGACAGTTCACTAAATGTTAACATTAAGAGTGTTCTAAAATTGTTTATAACTGTTTTTTCATTTCTTCATTTCTTGATGTGGAATTTCAATAAATGCAAGTGGGCTCATGGCCTCTCTTTACTTCTGTGGGGCCCTAGTCTCATATCCTGCCTTACTATGAGATGATTTAGATCTAAATGATTAAGAGAAGGGCTTCCCTGGTGGCCAAGGTGGTTAAGTCTCAGCACTATGAAGCTATCCAGAGTCACTATAGCAGGAGTTGGATCCCCAGCCAGGGAGCTGACCCACATGGCGCAGCAGACCTCTCCTGCCTTGCCCGCTGCTCCCCTCAGCAGTGGATTTCAGTCAATCTGCCTTTTCTGCTCCCCACTCTTTCTCTGGTGAATCCTCTTACCGCCCCCCCCCGCCCCCACCGCCCACACCTCTGGCCAACACCCTGGCTTGTATGCATAAATAAATAAATCTTTTAAAAAATGATTTAGAGAAGCATTTATGGTACCTTCCACTTCATCCAGCCCAAGCTTTGGGATCAAATCCCCAACCAGGCATAAATAATATTACTTTACGTGTATTTCCCTGTTACCTCTAAGGGTCCCTACAAAGAACGGGCCATCATCCAGGAAAGAGTGGACTTCTGGCTTCTCAGGCAAAGTGCTACCTCGCTGCCATTGGAACAGCCCGAAATCTCACCCCAGGCCTGACGGGTCCCCACCCTGAGCCCTCTCACCTCCTTGTTCACCACCATGTTGCACATGCACTCGGTGGCCGCCTGCCGCAGCTGGTCATGATTCTCAAACATGTAGTTCTCGATGTCTGGCAAGGCCTTCTCCTTAAAGATCTTCTGCCTGGAGTGGGCAGGATGGAGGAGGAGAGGCCACTGAGTCCCCCACAGTGAGCATCTGGGGCTTGGGGTCGCCCCAAGGGCCATTCTCCATCCCCATGGCGTCCCTCCCGCATCCCCATTCATTGAGGCTGGACAGCATAGGTCCAGCCCCAGACTCCAGCGGGTGCGCCTGTGGGCGTGAACTAAACGACAGAGCATAGACAGCATCCTGGCTGTGCTATGGGTTCTAGAAAGAACATGTGACACAACTGGAGATTCTCAGGTTTAGTTGTTAGGGAAGAGACGCTCGCTCTGTCTCTTTCCTGATGAATATGAGGCAAGGAAGGTGAGAGGTCTGCAGCCGCCCTGTGACTGTGCGAGGGAAGGCCATCTGCAGAGTAGGACGCGTGGACAGGAGAGGCAGGAGAACCAGGCCCTGGGACAGCTCTCGCCTGTGTCCCAAGTCACACCTGCAGCTGGTTGCCTAGGACTTTTCATTTACATAGTTCAAGGAGTTCCCTTTACACTTATACCAGCTGGGGTTAACTTCTTTGCCACTTGCAATCAAAACACTCTCAATCCAATACACTCCACCCCACTGCTTCCGAGAAGGAATGCACTTCAGCTCTTTTACTCTTTCAGAAAGACGTGTCTTTACAATCTCCATTGGCTTTATATACTTGCTATGTGGTTTTTCCCAAAAATCCCTCTTACTGTCACTTCTTTGAATGCCTTTGGGCCTGTCCTCAGAGGAGGGCACTTTTTGCACATGATATGTATAAAATTTCGCCCGACATTTCATGGGAAACCTCTCCCGCCCCTGCACCCTCCATGTGCCTCTCACCGGAGTTTGTCACTCCGCTCAGACAGGTTGGTGAGGCCTAGGAGAGCCTCGTAGTTCT
Source organism: Scalopus aquaticus (assembly GCA_004024925.1). Lineage (NCBI taxonomy): Eukaryota > Metazoa > Chordata > Mammalia > Eulipotyphla > Talpidae > Scalopus > Scalopus aquaticus. The sequence goes on along the minus strand of PVIJ01002065.1, from coordinate 145,307 downwards.
GCAGCCCATCCCTCTGCGTGTCCAGGAGACGCACGAGGGGCCGCACCACCTCGTATACCTGTGGGAGGGACAAGGCATGAGTCCTGTGGGGTCCACACTCCCCCAGTTCCTAACATTTAAAGTGCCCAGCTTTTTAATTTCCAAAACACTGGCCCACCCACTCTTTGAGCCAGTCTTCCCAGTGCTCCCGAGAGGCAGGATTACTTCCTCTACTTTGGGGTGAAATGACTGAGATTCCAAGCAAATGCTGTCAGAGGCTGGGCCAGGCTGGGGATCCAGGTGCTTCCAATCCATGGCCTCTCTGGGACAGACAACACCATGCTGCCTCCAGGCTGGGGGCAGGGCAACCAGGGAAATGTCCTCGAGAGCAGAGGAGACTCCCCTCGGCACTCCATCCCACCCAGCAGACACCCACCCGCTCCCCAGGGAAGGCGATGTCAGGATTGGAGACCGCAGCGATCTTCGCAAGTGCATGGGCTGCCTTCACCTTGCCCACGTCTGTGCCCTCCAAAGCCAGGGGAATCAGGGCCTGCAAGAAAGGGCAAGGTCATGCCTCAGTCGCAGAAATCCACTGGCCTCTCTCCCCATGCTCCCTTTCCAGGTGTCTGTCCGTCCAGAAGTTCAGGAGGGCTAAGTGATATAATCAGCTCTTGAGCATCATAGAAAACAACTTCATTCTTAATCGTGGATTTGGTTCCCCTGGTTCCCAGCGCATATGGAGGTCTATATCCCCATCCCCCCAGTCATCCACACATTTGCCCAGCTTTGGGAAAAATAGATTGATGCCCTAATTTTTTTTTTACTTTCTGCCCAAGTCAAGCCTAATCAAAACAGCAATCACTTAATGACATTTAATGAATGCCTAGCATGAGCCAATGCTTTAATCCATGTGACATTCTGCAAAGTCAGTTGTGATTCCGCTGCTGGCTAAGCCCCATTTTACAGAAGAGAAAACTATAGCTCAGGGAGGTCAAGTAATTTGCCCATGGCTACACAGCTAAAAAGGGGGAAGAGCAAGTACTCCATGGCTAGTCTACAGCAAAATTCACAGCTGTATTTACACCTTTAAAGAGCAAGAAGGATAAATAGGGTTCCACAGAAAACCCCCTGACATCATAAAATGAGGCAGAGATTGGTTTGGCCCTGTGAATACAGACAGCACAGATGCCTGAATGCCCATCACCAGGGGGCCAGGTGAGGATACAGGGCACAGTCTTCTTGGGTTGGACAGAGTGGGTACCTGCACGTGTGCACACCCCCACAGACACACAGTGTGCGCCTCCCCAGTGGAGCACCCTTCAGGATGGCTAGAACCTTATCCCGCCATTACCTTGCCACCACCTTGAGCCACAATGGTGCCTCGGTCCTTCGGGTTGTCACACAGTGCCAGGAAGACCCTGCAGGGCAAGATAAAGAACACTGAACGCGCCAGCAGACCCTTCCCAGCATCTGCCAGCCCACCAGTCAGACCCCTGAGAAGTGCTACCAGTGCATGTGCCCCAGAATTAGCCACCTTGGGAAGATACTGCTGTGGACCTAAGGGACGAGGGAGGAAGAGGCCAAGTGAGGTTACAAAGAGCTGCCCTATCCCTACTTAGGGAGACAACAAATGGCTCCTCGCTGCCTACCACCTAGGAGAACCTCTTCAACATGAGGCACCCCAGAACCTCCATGATCTACCCCTTGCCTCCTCTCTGATCTCATCTAGCATCACTCTTGTCTGTGCACTCTGCACTCCAGACGTATTATGGGACAAGCCCCCATTTACTATTCTTCCTCCATCCTTTGCAAACGCTGTTCCCTCTGTCAGGAGTACTTCCCTCCCCTGCATTTGGGTGGTTCCTTTACTTTCTTCAGGGCTTTGTTAAGTTGCCACATCCTCCAGGAAGCCTTCCTGGATGCCTACTCACCCACCTTCCTGACTGGTTAGCTCCAACTGCTTGTGCTCCTACCAGCCCTCTGTATTTCCCCCATCATAGGACCCGTAGGGCTGCACTGTAACTGTGAATCTCCTGCTGCTCCCATTAAGCTGCAGAGAATCTGCACCTTTCATTTGTGGAATAGCAGGTCCCATACAGGACGTGGGAACCAGCGAACCAGGATGGACCTCTTCCCCATGCCCCATACAAACTTCCACCTGAGATGACCTACCCACTACGTCACTTTTCAGTGTTGATCCCCATCAGCCTCCTCCAGGTTCCCCAACAGCTCATTCCCTCATTTACTCCCCCACCATTTCTATCTCCCTCCCAGCCTATTCTTTCACGCCCTCACCCTAGCCCTACCCACTGCCACCGCACCTGGCCAGCAGCTCTTTGGTCTGGCTGGTGAGGATGGCACTGTCCGCCTTCACCATGCAGGCCAGCGCGGAGATGACACCGGCCTTCAGAAGCCGCTTCACCCGCATGTCTATAAAGTCCTTCTTGTCCTGGGGAGGTGAAAGGTACAATGGAGAAGGGGCTTGACATCCATCTGCACTGGAATTCAAGATGGTACTTTTCTGAATTCTTGTGGTGGGCTGAAGAACAGCCCCAAATGTGTCCACATCCTAACCCCTGGAGCCTGTGAATGTGACACCTCGTACGTGCAAAAGGGACTTTGCAGATATGATTAAGTTAATGTTTTCAGACAGGAGATAATCCTGGATTATCTTTGGGGGCCCCTATAAGGCAAGAGGTCAGACTTAGTAGTGGAAGCAGTAACAGCAGCAGGAGGTTGGAGTGATTCCAGGTCACAAGCCAAGGAATGTGGCCTTTAGAATCTGAAAAGGATGAGGAGACACTGTCCCCTCACAACCTCCAGCAGGAAGTAGCCCTATTGACACCTTGGCTTTGGCCCAATGAGAATGATTTTAGAGTCTGGCATCTCCAAAACTGGAAGGTAACACATGTGCGTGGTTTTAGGCCATTGAGTTTGTGGCAATTTGTTACAGCACCAATGGGACGCTAATGTACTCCTCCAGCCCAGGGGGTGAAGGGACCTCCTCTGGGTTGTGAATGTTAGACTACCACCTCCTCGTTGCCCTCCCCACTCCTAATTCAGAGCCTGAGCAGCTGATATGGTAAGAGAATAATGCCAAAGATCACAGAGGAGTGAAAGAAAAGCTTAGCCAAAACATCAAATGACCCATATATTACTTTTCTTGCAAAAGGCTGGCTTTTCATCAGGGTGTGTGTGCAAAGGGAGAATAGGTAGATGTAGGCAGAAGTCAGAAGGGGTAGGAAGTAGATAGATCCAACAGAACAATGGATTTGGTTTTTGCTGGAAACCCAGTCAACCCCAGGATTGACAGAGAGACTCCTTGGAGTGGCTGGGAACAGGCTGACTGTCAAATGCAAACTCCAGAAGCCATATTTGGACTTAACAGCAATAGGACATGTTATACATCCTTGCCAGCAGGAAATAGGCAGTTTTTACAAATGATGCCACCTACAGTAAACCATTATGCCATGTATCTAAAGTGGATACAATGTTATATATCAATTGTCTAAATAATAAATAGAGAATGACATAGCAATATGGAAAACACATAAAGCATTTCCCCAAAATTGGGCACAAAATGTTAACTATATCTTGATTAAAACTATGAAAAGAAAAAGATGCACAAAAAAAAGATTTCCGTAGAGAGCCTCCCTGGTGGTGAAGGGGTTAACTCTCAGCTCTATCAAGCTATTGCCAGCCACTCTGGCATGAGTTTCAATCCCCTTGGCCAGGAGCTAACCCACTTAGCACAGCAGACCTTTCCTGTCTTGTCTCGTGGACTGCTCCCCTCAGCAGTGTATTTCAGTCAATCTGCCTGTTCTGCTCCCCATTATGTCTCTGGGGAGTCCTCTCACCCCCCACACCTCTGGCCTACACCCCAGTTCTTGTGTGCATAAATAAGTAAAATAAATATTTAAAAAAGATTTCTATAGATAATATAATAGCAAAGGTCTCTAGTGGTCAGGGGGAGATGATGTAATTGCAATAGACTTTTTCTCTACTGTCCAGCTTCTTGTTTACTCTGCAAGATGATAATATTACTTTGATAGTTTGAAAAAACCAACTGCCTTAGTGCCTGGAGGTATGTATATATTCATATGCAAATCCAGACAAAGTATACACTTGGGTGCAAGGCATCACTGGGGAGGGCCCCAAAGGGATTTGTGACATCTGGGGTAATGCTCACCCTTGTCACTCCTCCACTCATAATTTCTCCTTAGTAACCGTATCCCAGAATCCAGATATCCCAGGGGAAAAAAACGTTAACTTAATGTTAAAATTACACATGTTGATTCTCAAGGACTCACATCTGAAACTTACAGAGTGCAATTGTTAGAATGCAATGTTACTTCAAAAAAAGTTTTTTTGAGTGTTGGAAACATAAAACTGTCTGATGCCCATTAAATCAACAACATCAATTGCAGAACATTCATTTGTTTTCTTGGACAACAAATTATTCTATTTTCTACCTCAAAATAGAGAATTAAAACTAAGAAAACACCTGAGTGCCTTCTGCTGGCGTAAGTTGACCATTAGCATCTTGAGTTTCTATCTTAGCTGAGCCTCCTAAACACACACACTGCACATCCGGACCATCCTTAATCTTTCCATTATCCCTCTCTGGCGGGCACAGGCCCTCACCCCTGGGCATCCCCGTTCCCACCTTGGGGTGCTCCTCCGGCACATGCTGCTTGGAGAACTTGGCAAGCTGTACCAGCTCGGGGATGACCTCCTTGACATCGTAGCTGTTGGTGCAGTTCACCAGGGTGGTGGCCACCGAGTACAGGATGGTCTTATCGCTAGTCTGGGGGTACAGGGTAGCAAGGAGAGGAACAGAAAGGTGAGGAAAGGTGGAAAGATTAGGATAGACCTCTGCTTCTAGAACAGTCCCACACATGGCAGGAAGTTGGCTTGGAGGAGCGTGGCTGGCGGGACTCAGCATGGAGGAGGACTCGTGCCCAGAGGGAGACGAACTGGCTCTGCTCACACAGGTGGCAGCCTTGAGAGCAGGAACAGGGGTCCTCTTGGTGTTCCCCTTACTTTGAGCCTCTTTCAAAAGTCCAGTCAAATTCACTTTCCCATCAGACTTGGGTGGACAGGGGTTGGGTCTGGCCTGGTGGAAACTCCTTCCTATAGTTCCTCCCTTTAGTGGCGGAGAAGAGCAGGAGGTTGAACAGGGAGCTGGCCCGGCAGAGACGGGGAGAAGTCTGAGAGGGGGTAAGGTGGGGAGGAGTCCAGAAGAGGGAGGTAGTGCCTCTGGGTCTCTCAAGACCTCACTTCCTGAGGCTCCCAGGAAAAAATATCATCCACCTATTCATCCCCCCTTTGCTTGGAAGGTATAAAGGAGCTGTTGCTGGTCAGGTAAAATGAAGACCAGAAAGAGGGAAATGACCTGTCTGGGCTTACAAGGGGAGTCAGGGAACCAGCATGAGGACACCTGGGGCACAATGGAAGGCCCTGCAGACCGAATTCCAGTGGCCCTTTCCTGAGAGCAGAGGAGAGGCCCACACTTGCCTTAGCCAGCTCAAACATGGCCTGCAGGGCAGGGATGTCCTGGACAAAGTCGTCCTTCACGTCAGCATCCAGCGTGAGGTAGGCCAAGCCCTCCACTGCCCATCGCCGGGTGCGGGTGTCAATAGATGCGTTGCACAGCCACCTAGACGTGGGGAAGGAGAGGCGGGGAGTGCATCAGGCTCCGGTCAAGAATGAAGCTTTGGTGGGGGCGGGAATAGCAGGAGAGAGACCTTCTACCACCTGGCATCCTCGAGGGCAACCCCAGAGAGGAGATGGAGGGCCTGGGAAATAGAACCCCTTACTTGCGACACTGTTTGGCCAGCTTCTCTGTGGACCCTTCCGCAAACTGCCTGAGGCCGTAGTCTGTGCCACCTGCAGAGCCCAGCTTACAGAGTCCCTGTGGAAGGAGATGGGCACACTTGCGGGACCAGAGACACCAAGGCATGGGGACCAGGCCTTGCTCAAACAGGTCTCTGAGAGTGGAACACTTTGCTTCTTTTTCTTTCCCTGGAAAATCCTCTGTGCATGCTACAAACCTTAGCTCAGATGTCACCTCTTCCGATGCCTTCCCTGAGGCTTCCAGGTTAGGGAAGATGCCTAGAGGACAGGAGATTTGGGCCCTGCTCCTTCCCCCACCCTTCTGAAGTCACAAGTGTTTTTTTTTCTCTGCCATTCTGAAAAATCAGCACAAGATAAACTAATCATATCTGAAACTGCAAAAAAAAAAAAAAAAACACCAAAATTGTTATAGCACAAAAATTGGTGGAGAAATCACAACTTGTGGGTAACAAATTCAGATGTGCAGAATTTTACCCAAGAAAAACTAGACCCTTGTTAAGAAAAAAATGTCTTTCGCAAGAGAAAACACACAATGTAAGAAGGTAAAATGAGCTTCTAGAAGTTTGATATGAAAAAGAAAAAAACTAAAAGTTTGATATGAATAAAAAGCAGATCAATGTCTCAGATCTTCACCATAACTGCTTATAAGAAAAAAGATCAATGAAAACATACTTTCTGTAAAATGAAAATGGGAAAAAAATGAGACAGGCTTGACAGTGTCATAGAAACTGATTAAGGAAACAAACAGACTTTTTAGAGTTTTATCTGAAAACACTTGTTGGACAAAAATTTCATCAGTGTTAATGTCATTCAAGGTGAAAGCCAGTAGGACTAAACAGCAGGTCCACCTTCCCGACTACGTTTTTGCATCTTGCAGCCTCCTGCTTATCGCCCTCTCTGCAGGGGTCGATGGAAAGCTCTGGTTTCCCCAAGAGTGTGGTGTCCCCTTCCTTGCACACCATCCACCCTGGTGTCCCCTGTGCCTGGCACTGTGTCTGGGCTGTAGGCCACTCACCACCAGTGTGCGGATCTTGATCTTCTCATTTTTGGTGGTCTTGTAGATTTCTTTGAGCAGTGACACGCCATTGGTGATGATGAAGGTAGCACGGCTGAGCTTGGTGGAGGCGTGGATGAGGGCCTCCACGGCCACCAGCTGGTCCGCCTCACGGTCGGAGCCACACAGCGCTACCATCATCTCCATCACACCCTTCATCCCCAGCAGCTGATTGCCCAAGTCAAAGGGGCCCTGCAGGACCCCTGACACAGTCTGGATGGCAATCACATTCTTGTCCATGTCCTGGGGGTCAAACTTGCCCCTAAAACAGAGAGTAAGCACGATCAAGAGAGTCAACCAGGCTGAGGGGGAAGAATAAAAAGTGTGAGAATTGAAAGCAGGCAAATTGGAATTTGCATCCTGGATGCATTGCCGATGTGCTGTGTTACCTTGGGGAATTCATTGAACCTCTCTGAACCTCAGCTTCTTGATCAGGAAACTGAGGATGGTATGACTACTTCTCATAATCACAGTGAGGATAAAGGATAAATGATACAATAGATGTGCCAGGGGTGATGTTCCCCAAGAAGCACAATCTGAAATAGGGGCTGACACACAGAAGTTTATGAGGAAGAGCTCTTGGGATCCACAGCGCAAGCCTGAGTATGGGAGGCGCTGGGCTGTAATACAGTCACATAAGCCTCAGCCTGCCAAGAATTCTAGAGTTATCCCAAGTTGGGGTGAGGGACAAGCCAGGCCACTCCCAAATTCCTGTCACATCCCATGTGACAGGAAATGATTATTGTTTTAAGCAGCCAGATTTTGTGACTGTGCCACATGCCATCAATAACCAACACAGGTCAGAGCCCTGGAGGCCTCCCAGGAGCTCACGTGATGTACTCCTCGCAGATCTTGCGGAAGTGCTCGCGCTCCGGGTCACAGCGCAGGTCGTCGTACAGCTTGTTGATGAGAATGGAGGCCAGCATGCGGGTGTTGTCTGTCAGGGGCAGGCAGGACGGCAGGTCCGGAACCTGTCCCACCACCTTCAAGATCTTCCTCAGGCCTGTGGGATCATAAGAGTGAGGGCCCTGCTGGCCGCTCCTCACAAACAGCCTCGCCACCCTCCCCACCCCCCCCACCCCCCCCACCCCCGTCCCCTCTGGTTACCCCTCCCCCACCCCACTGGTCATATTTTATCACCAGCTTTTCTCCAGCCTGCCTTGAGCCCGTGTGTGGCTCATCCAGAGTTACGGCAACAGAATGGGCAGGAGACCCAGTTTCTGCCCTGAGCCTTCCTGCATGGACAATTCACCTTCACTGTGGGCCTCTATTTTTCACATTTAGTTGATCTCAGAGACTCGACCAGTGCTCACATTATCAGGGATGATGTATTATCTTTCTCAAATACTCTTTTATATTCTCTTTTCCTCAGGCCTCGGTTTCTTTATTAGAGGCATTATAATGCCTTTTCCTGACTTATCAGCTGGAATGAAGATTTCTCCAGGACAAGGAGTACACCCCTTCCCTTTTCTGCTCAGTGCCCAACAGTCTGGTGCCACGGGAAGGCTGAGCTTCCCACGCCCTCACCATTATCCACCACATAGATGGTGCGTGAGTTGTCGTGAATGGCGAGGTCTTTCCTGGGGACATTCTTATTGAGCAGGTTCAGGGCCTGATCCCTGCCCTGGCCAGACACCTTCTTACTGACCAGCATGTCAAGCAGGTGGCTGGTGATCTGCTTCAGGTCCTTCTTGGTGTCTGAGGAAGGAGAGGACAGGGGTAAGGAGAGAGGACTATGGAATCTTAGATATATAGAACCAGAAATGGCGGAGGCTTCTAGAAGGACTCTGGAAACATCAAATCTCCTGCTCCCTGGATACTAACTAGAATTTCCCAAGAGACCATGTTATTGCCCATCTCATCCAAAAAAAGGAGGGAAATCCCTAAACTACACTTCAGCCTTTAGCCACTCTCAATACTGCCAGGGCCCTCCAGCCACTCAACACTGCCTTCTACAGCTAAATTCCAGTCTTGAACAGCTCTGATTCTTAGAAAGTTCTTTAGTGATTGGCAGGGATCCAGGAATTCATCATGTCATTTTAAACAAACTAATGTAACACAATGTTTTCCAGAAAGGAAATTTACAGTCCTTACAGACTTCTTATCTCCCTCCCACGTCCCTCTGCATTCACGCTGGCAGCCTGGATTCCAGTCTTTGCCTGGGATGCCAGTTCTCCCCCACCCACTGGGTCTCCTCAAGGCAAAATAGTCATTCTCTGCTTTTCCCCTGTTGAACCCCTCTGAGAAGCAGGATTCTTGTCCTCATCCTAAGTTGAAGCCCACAGGCAGTATGGCATGAGGGTAAGATAACAGATTTATTCTGTGAGGATCCCAAGAGCAGAATGGGACCAATATATTAAAATGGTCAATATATGGAAGAATTGTTTAGCAGAGATGCCCAATAGCTCACTACCTCCCAAGGAAGCTGTGGCCCCCAATGAATCACACCTCTCAGCATTTGGGTTCTTGGGGAGTCACTGCCTGCATGGGCCCTGGGTTGGTCATGTGCCTCATGGTGCTTAAAAAGCATGTGCACAGTGGGGCTTTGCTACTGAGAATACAGCTACCAAGTCACACAGACACCCAAGCTGCCCACCGGAGAGGCTGCAGCATCTCCAGGTAACTGAACGTGATGTTACAAGAGTAAAGTTAGAATCACACCAAGAACCCTGGAGAGTGTCATGCTATCTTCTGTGTCTATGAACCTGACTATCTTAGATGCCTCAAGGAAGTAGAATCAGTATTTGTCCTTCTGTGACTCGCTTACTGCACTGAACACAATGTCGTCCAACTTCATGTCTGTTGTAGCATGTGTCTGAACTGCCTTCTTTTTCAGGGCTGAGTAATATTCACAGTGTGTGTGTGTGTGTGTGTGTGTGTGTGTGTGTGTGTGTGTGTGTGTGTGTGTGTGGCTTTGTTTATTCATTCATCCATCTGAAGTTGCTTTTACCTTTAAGCTACTGTAAATAAGGTTGCTCTACCTCTGTTACTTTTATAAGCAGAAAATAAATAAAAATAAAACAAGGCCACCGCCATTGACAAGGCATGCCCAGTCTGAGGTGGTAACTGCCCCTCCCTTGTCCTGATGCCCTTGAACCAAAACTGAAACATGTTTCCTACCTAGAACCAGGGCCTCCTCTTTGCCTCGATGCTCCCGCTTGTCCTCCCCAGACAAAGAGTCAATGATGGCCTGGAGCAGGTTGCAGACAGCCAGGGACATCTCCTCATTCTCCGCGGCCATCAGGCTACAGATTCGGTCTATCCGGACAGCATGGAGAATCGCTGTGGCCTAGACTCCCAGCAAGAACCACCATCAGCTATTACCCCTCCCGCCAGCTGCCATGCAGGTTGGGGAGTGGAAGACAAGGGCTCCTCACAGTTGGGAAATTGGCTCAGTCCATGTTTCACGGGACCTGTGCTCTGGAAAGGCCTTTGCCCACGTGGGGATGTGCTGGGAGCGTGAGACACACACACTGGGTCTTGAAAACTTGATGTGAAAAATATCAACTATCACAGCCCTTTCTCATAAACCACTTTCAATACACTTGTTTTTATTTAGACCCACCTCCAGCTCAAAGGAAAAATGAGAGGAACAATCTGTTGCACCTGAGACCATACAACTGAGGTAGGGGGCACTTTAGAGTCTGTATCAGGGTCTCTATGCCAGCCACAGCCCTGCCCACATATCGCCCTCCAGTTTTTGGACAGGCAGCCATCTGTGCCAAAAGCCCTCACCCTTGCTTGGTGTCCACTGCACATGCCCGACAGGGTCCGCACTGCGGCCAGCACTAGCTCGGGCTTCTGAGTGTCCATCAGCTGCAGCAGCAGGGCCACTCCATTGTTCTGGAAGATCCTCTCAGCCCCTGCTTCCTCACGGCCTAGGACAATGAGGTTGTTGGCTGCCTGAAGGAGGGAAGAGACAGTGAGGGTCAGGTGGGAGGTCAGGTTGCAGAGGCCATAGCCATGAGTCAGTGTGAGGGCTGGACATGGTCCAAGGCTTCAAAACATCTTCAGATTTTTTCACTCTATAATAATCTCCCCAGGATCTACTACCCCTGAAAACACAGCAGAAGAATAAGAGACAGAGGAAGAAACAAAGTAATGTGCATAAAGACCAACTGGATGAAATGTATTGTGACCATTAAAGTTGTAAGTAAAAAGACCAAAAAGCTTGGAGAAAACATTGGTAAGCAGAATCAGAATCGTAGGTTCAATCTGATGCACTTAGGTTTTTCTAAAGGTCTAAAATGAAACGTGAACAAATGCAACAAATTCATCTAACAAGATGGGGTCATGAGAGAACATTTTCATATTTCAGAATGACTTTCTGCAACATTTTGAAATGGAATAAAACTTTTATGGGTCGTTGTTTCTCAAGGTTAGAACTAGGGTGAGGCACTGGCCCTAGGTGCAAACTCTACAGGGGCCTCAGTATTTAAACATAAGTAATACTGAAGACAACATTTTCTAAAATTCAAAAAACAATGTAAAAAAAAGACCCAGGGGCCTCCCTGGTGGACCAAGGGGTTAAGTCTCAGCACTATGAAGCTCTGGGCAGCCACTGCAGCATGAGTTTGATCCCTGGCTAGGGGGCTTCCCACACAGTGCCGCAGACCTCTCCTGTCCGCCTGCTGCTCCCCTCAGGAGCGTATTTCAGTTCATCGGCCTGTTCTGCTCCTCACTACTCTGTCTCTGGTGAATGCTCTCAACCGCCCGCCGCCCCCGCCTCCACATACCTCTGGCCTACACCCCAACTTGTATGTATGAATAAATAAATCTCTTTTTAAAAAAATCCACCATGAACAAAATATTAAAAATATAGAGAACAGATTCCGCCCTGCTCCGTGTACTCTCCTCAATGGTGTCTCCCTAATACCGTCCCTTCTTACAATTTACTTTGTTTTCTAACGCACTTAACCTTTGGCCCATTTTGTACCACCTTCTCTAAGGAGAAGCCTCTGAGCTGACTTCCAGCTAGTACAATGAATCCCAGTCTCCAGAGAGGAGTGGGGCCTTCAGCAGCAGTTACCTGGTGTCCCCACAGCGCCCTCTGTTTGTCTGTGGTTGCCTAGCACTCACCTTCTCCCACTTATCAACTTCACTGTTTTCATCCAGGAGGATCTCAAACATTGTCTGTACCCGGGAGTCTGTAGAGAACTGCACACGGAGCTGAAGAGATAGGAGAGAGTGCAGGAGGCAGGCAGGGGTCCACATCATTTCACTCGGCTTCATACTAAGTTTATATCAGTAAATATTAAGGTATCTATTCTGCCCCTCACCCACCACTGGTATTCATTCAACAAACCTTACTAAACAACTACTACATGCCAGATGCCATTCAAGTTGTTGGGGATAGAATGATGAGCACAATGAAGTCTTTGCCCCATGAAACTTATAGTCTGATATTATCTGCCGCACCATTTAGTCACCACAAGTCTTAGAAGCCAAGGGATCATCACTCCAATTTTGAAGTCTTATAAACAATTAGCTATTAGACAGAAATAAGTCTCCAGTATCAGAAACCTGAAGCAATTTTCAACTACCTTTCCAAGCCTTTCTGTTCACGAGTCTCACGCCTCACACTCCCACCCCCAGTCCCAATCTTCTGAAGCACTCATAAAATGACCCCATGGGCCCCACCCTCCCCTCTCTCTCCAGCTTCTTCTGGTCCCCCACCACTCTGTTCTGCTGCTCCCCAGTCCCACCGGGGCTCATTTCCTCCTGTGGCAGGGAGGCTGTCACTGGCACCTGGACTCCAACCACTCCTTTGTGTTTCCTCAGCCCTGAGTCTGTGCTCTGGATACTGTGGTCCTACCTTGAGGTTGCTCCAGGCATATGGGAGTTACTGAGTGTTGGAGCAAGGGTCTGAGTGGTCAGTTACCCTCCTGCTCTTACAAACAGAAAGCCAACACTCTCAGAAAACTGGCCCAAGATCTCTCCTCCCACTCCATTTTCCCAGAAAAGATTCCACATTCCCATAGGCTCCTGATTCTCCACTATTCCCCAGCAACACCCACCCTTCCTGATTTCTTGGTACCTGATGCTTTTTTGTCCTTCTGGAAAGAGAGGAAGATCAATTTGCAGATATAGTATGTTATTTTTTTTTAAGCCTCCATATAGAATTTAAAGGACTCACTTTTAGTCCTGGCTGCTTGGCCTCAAACAAGCATCAGGGCTTCTCTGACCATTCATAGATGGACACACCTGCCCGGCTGTTCTGTGGCTCCTGCTCTCTCCCTCTCTAGTGTAGAGGTAGGACTAGACCTGTCCTCAAGTCCCATTTCCCTAACTTGTGCCAATAGAAATGGGAGGAGATGGTCAAGTCTTGTGGGAAGGAGTTTGGCTCACCTTCTCCTGGATGCTGGTGTTGAGCCTCCTCAAGGTCTCCTGGAAGTTCTGGTTCCGGGGCTCCAGGGTGGCACATCGCTGCACGTCTTTGAAGGCCTGATCCAACTTCCCCAGCTGCTCCAGTGCCTGGCATCGCCGATACAGAGCCTTGATGTCGGAAGAGTTGATGTCGATGGCTGGTGAGGGAGAAAGGCAGGGCCTCAAGGAACTGGTCTGCAGACCATCTTCCTCCCTCAACAACTCCAAGGCTTCGGTGTCTTCACTGGAGATTGCTCACTGCCCTTTAGATTGCCCCAAGACTTCCCTTGTAAGGGAGAAACTAAGCATCGTAGTCTCAAGGTTAGAAAGGAGCCCAACTCCTGATGGTCTCCTCTACGTGATGATCCCTGCCAAGTGCTCATGCAGCCGGGTGCTTGCAAACCTCCAGTGGTGGGGAACGCCCCCTTCTGACGGCAGCCAGACAGCTGCGTTAGAAAGCCCCCTTCCCACGTGATCCATATCTCCCCTGTAAGTCTGCCCTTTTATCCTAAGTCCTGCCCTGGAACCCCGATGAAATCCAATCCTTCCTCCTGTGATGGCCTTTTAGGTAATTGAAGGCAGCTCTCCCTCCCAGTCCCACCCGGGAGTTGACCTCTCTGAGCTGAATATTGCCTCTTCCCTCAACTGCTCTTCAGAGGGTGTTTCCAGTCCCCTCTCCAGGAGGGTTCTCATCTTTTTGAACTCACTCCAGATTATCCATGTTTCTACTAAAAGAACAGCAACCAGACCAAAACCCAACATAGAATTACATGGAGAATTCCCTTCATCCTGCACATTAAATCCCTAAAATGCAGCTCAGAGCTGCCTCCTATTCTGATCTTGCACTTAAGCCCAAATTCTCAACTCCAAGCTGAGGCACCAGAGTCTCTCTCCCTCCTAGTGCCTCCTCCCTCCCCTCAGGGAATCCCACGCACAGGCTGAAGCCTCCATCCTGGAGAGCTTCACGATAAGCATAGCTCAACTCATAGCATGACAAAAGGAGTTCTGGAAACATCATTTAAAAAATTGCCCCAACATATTTAATATGGAAAATGGGGGATGACTTTTCTGGAAATCTTCTGTCAACTAAGGATGGTGAAGCTAGGATGGTGCTCACACAGTCTGTAATTCCTATGAATGTCAAGAGCCTCTCAGATAAAACAGGGGTACCGTGGGGTGAGGGGAGGAATAAATGGAGTGAGGGGGGCTCACCTCTTGAAGCATCCGAAGCTGCCTGAACATAGCTCTCCTGAGAAACGGGGAAGGAGGAGACTGTTAATGTGGGTCCAGCGCACAGACAGAAGGGCTCCCACATGAGAGGGCGCCCACATTCAGGGAGAGGGCTGAGAGCACCCCTCCCTGGGAATGGAAAAGTGGACAAGTTTTGATATCAGCAAACTGGGGTTCAATCCTGGCTCTGTTACTACCTGGAGACTGGGCAAGTTACTGAGCTCTGTGAGCCTTGGGCTTCCTATCTGCACTGTGGCCTGGAAAGCATGAATACAGCCTCACAGGCTGTTACTAAGATGTCACAAAATAACATATGAAAAGCCCCCAGAGTGATGCCAGTTCTCACTAGGCTAATGCCCATCTGGAGGAATTTCTGCCCTCTGCAGGTGGGGTCAGGAGGTGGGTCCAGGGAAGTGATGGGAGCCACCCTTCTCCAAGCTGAGGGCTCCAGGCCAGAGGTCAGGGACAATGGACCTGGTCTATGAGGGCAGGGGGCTGCTTCCACACCCCTGCAGCCCAGTGCCGCCCTCAGCCTCCCACCCTGCCAGCGCCAGACCGTTTTCAGGCCGCAGGCTGCGCGGTTCCGATAGAGCGTAGCCAGCAGGGCCTTGTCCTTGGTCAGCTTCAGAGCCTGGCTGTAGCTCTTTGTCGCTGCCTTGTAGTCCTGGAGCTGGAAATGCCGGTTCCCTTCCTCCTTCAGCTGCACGGCTTCCTTCTCTGCCATCTGTTGGGACAAGGGCAGCTCTGTCTGGCTGGCCTCTTACTCCAGGCCCAGTGTTGGGTGCCTGGTCTGAGGCCTGGAGCTCCAAGCTCTCCTCCCTGCCCCCACCAGGATGGAAAGTAAGGATTCTACCTAGAATGGTCCCTTGCCTAACACCCCCACACCCAAAAGTCGGTACAGCATTTGCTTGGAGCACAGTCTGAGTCGAGAGGGGCTCAGAGTCCCCGGCTCCCTTTCAGTCCCTCCCACCACACCCAAGGTTTGAGCTCTCCCTGCAGGCTTTAAAACTTTTCAGTCTGTCTCCCTCCTCCTCAGTCCAAAGACCATCCGGCCTGGCTCACTTTCCCAAGAGGATAATGCTCTCCGGTTAGCTGCCTGTCCTGTGGTGTGGGTCCCCTGAAGAACTCGGTTTGAATCCGTCAGCCAGCCAGTCTCAGTCCTCTTAGGCCTACGCAGGAGACTTTATCACCTCTGCTTGCGGCTCCAGACCATATTTGGCCACAGGGGCAGGTGCCCCTGGAGTCTGTCATTGATACTCAGGGCCCTCCCCCTCCCCAGACCGGATGGTCACTGACCTCTACCCAGCACCTTGCTCGGGGCAGACCTGAGGGGCTGGGACACTCATACCCCAAAGGATGAGAGAAAGATGCAGAAGGGATGGGAACCCCTGAGCCCACCCCCCAGACACAGCTATAATGCCCCTTCACCTCCACCCCAGATAAACAACCTCCTCTCCCTCCCCCCAACCACTGCTATTTTGGGAGCAGAGTGACAGCTGAGGGGCTGACAGACTTGGACACACTGAGCAGCTGCCCACATCTCAGACCAACTGGAGACTTCCAGAAGCCCTCTGGAGGGAGGAGAGAAGGGAGGGGGGAGGAACCTTCCTACCCTCTCCTGCAGGTCCACAATTCCCCTCCCCCTTAATTGCTGAAAGCATCCTTTTTCAGAACAGCGATGGACTTGCTGACTCAGTTTAGTGCTCTCCTGATCATTATTATTGTTTAAAAGATATTTATTTATTTATTTTTGTGTAGAAGAGCTGGGGTGTTAGGCCATCAGAGACAGAGGGGGGAACAGAGCAGGCAGGCCCACTGAAATACACTGCTGAGGGGAGCAGCGTGTGAGACAGGGGAAGTCTGCTGCGCCGTATGTGGGTTAGCTCCCTGACCGGGCATAGAACCCAGGCAATTGCCGTGATAGCGCTTTTATTATTATTATTATTGAGATTGCTTTACGTGTTGAAATCCATGAGAATGCTTTGCTTTTGTACTCATTAAGTATTCAATGATTTGCGATAGTAAATTCTGCCCTTAACCCAATAGGCTCTGGCTTTGGAAGCTACCTGCAGGGTCACTGATGCCTGGAATCCAGCTCTTTCAGTCTTCTGCTGTTTCCCATGTTGGTGAGCTTGGAAAATCAATTACCGCCTCAGAGTCTTGAATTCCTCATCTATACAATGGGCAAGAATCCCTGTTCTGAAAGAGACAAAAGCTGCTGGTATCTTGCAAGGCATTGGGATGGACTAAAAGTGAGGCAGCCACCTGTCCAAGTGAGACTGTACCGGAAGTCCCTCCAGAGCTCGGGGCCGGGCGGTCGGGACACTTCCCCTCCGCGACACCAGAGGGCGATGCCGCCGACTGCGGCACCGCAGGAACACGGGGGCGGCGCTCCGTCCCGCCGAGTCTTCCTCCTCCACGTGGGGACGCAGGATGGCAGCGGCGGTGGCGGTGGGTGTGCGTGAGTGGGGGCGGGGGCGCCGCGGCGGGGCTCTCGGGCCCGGGGTCCCCGAGACAAGGGAAGCGAAAACGGGGATCCTCCCGTCCCGGCGTAGACTGATGCCCGCTTCGCTTCCTGGCGCAGGAAGAGGTGGCGGTGCGCGACGTGCAGCGGCTGCTGGTGCAGTTCCAGGATGAGGGCGGGCAGCTGCTGGGCTCCCCTTTTGATGTGCCAGTGGACATCACCCCGGACAAGCTGCAGCTTGTGTGCAACGCGCTGTTGGCCCAGGTAAGCGGTGGGCCTGGCCGCGCTGCCTGGGTCGGGCCCACAGGCAGTCAGGAGACGGAAGGGTTCATGGGCCCCCTATTACTCACCGACAGTGGGTGAGAGACGCAGGGGCGAGGTGGTAGCAGTGCCACCTACCTCGAGGCTTTTAGCGCCGACCATCAGGGCCCGCCCCCCTCGGAAATGGGATCGCGTTTTGAACGCATTGTGTGCAGTGTCAGATTTTTTGCCACAGCCCTTCATTAATAACCCCTTTTTGCAGCGCGGCCCAGAGGCATTAAATTATTTGCACGATGTAAGCGGTAAATTTGAAATTGGAATCGAAATGTGTCAGATTCTAAATCCATGCTCTTAATTTCCAAGCTAGTGTTTTAAAAGTGCTGCCCTCTATTTGAGGGGTGGGAGGGATGGGGTGATGATGTTTATTAAAAATGCATACTGGACCCCACGCCAGACTCCGCTACACACTGAGGGTGTGAATCAGTAAGTCAGCATTTTCAACTAGCTTTTTGGATGCTTCTTATACTCTGTACAGCATGGTGTGGTGGTTTAGAAAACGTTGCTCTTATTAACCGTAATCCAGGACTTTAATTTTGTTTTTGAAGAACACTAAGGAATGTGAATTAACCATTAGCAATAAATAGAACATCGGGCACATTACTTAGTTGCTGGTTTTTCATTATGAAGTAAGAACATTAATGCCTCCCTCCTAGGGATGTGGTGGAAGGCAGATTGGGTTGTAAAGTACATTGTAAGCATCCTTCAGTTGCTGCTTGGGGTGGAAAAGGTGTTGCTCAAAAGGGGGATAAGGGAGGTGTCCCAAGCAGGGTGACTTTTCAGAAGCACCACCTCCACACTGCACAACCTCCCAGCAGAAGCAATCCCTTTCCATCCTTTGATGGGGGACTTGCCCTTTGCCGCTGCCCTGCAGGAAGATCCTCTGCCTCTGGCTTTCTATGTCCACGATGCTGAGATCGTCTCCTCACTGGAAAGGACGCTGGAGTCTCAGGCAGTGGAGACAGAGAAGGTTCTTGACATCATCTACCAGCCACAAGCTATCTTCAGGGTCCGTGCTGTGACCCGCTGCACCAGCTCCTTGGAGGGTCACAGCGAGGCGGTCATTTCTGTGGCCTTCAGCCCCACAGGAAAGTAAGTGTGGTTGCAGAATTGCAGAGGAGAGTGGCTGGGGTGGGGAGGGTACCTCCAAGTTACTATCAATAGGGTCTTGGACTGCCTATCTTAGACCCAAGCTCTGGGCTCAGGTTGCAAGGATAGGGCTTCCCCAGTGGGATTTGGTCTCCAGAAGCTGAGGACACGTGCTTGGAAGGGCCCTTCTGGACTGGCTCGCAGGAGATCTGACCCGCACACTCAGTCGACCTTTTCCTAGCTATTGATGCAGGCTAGACACTCAACTTTCCTGAGTTAATTCTTCCTCTGTGAAACCAGGTTATTTGTTTCTCATCATCATATGAGGATAATGAGAAGTGTCAAATCTGCTTACTGCTGTGGCCATCCCTTTTAGGAAGAAAGAGTTGAGAAATGGCCTTTGGGGTCTTCTCCCAGATGACATCAGTATTACATTCCTCCTTTTCTGGGGAGAACAAAAAAGTCTAGTCCAGATACTGTCCACAGAAGATCCAACAGGCAGCAGAAATGCACAGCACCACGTCTTGGGATGGGCCCCAACTGTGGCCCCACTGCCGAGCTCAGGCGGCCTCTTTTCTTCCCCAGGTACCTGGCCAGTGGTTCTGGAGACACCACAGTGCGCTTCTGGGATCTCAGCACTGAAACACCGCATTTCACGTGCCAGGGTCCGTACGCGGTTAGCCATTTAAGGGGTCTTAATGCATTAGGGGGCGGATGATTTGCTTAGCCCTTTAGTTCCTGAGGACGCCCAGAGCAGATTCCAAGCCCTTAGCATGCAGTTCCCGAGAAGAGACTGTGCCCTGGAGTCCAACCAATCACTTACAAATGAGAAAAGACTGAACCTTAGAGTCAGTGGGTAATTGTGGGGAAGGGCTGCTGGCAGTAGGGGCAGTCTGGCTTACATGCCCCTCCAGTGCTGTCACTCATTGATTGAGCACCAGAATCACTTGGGGGCTTGTGAAAATCCTGATTACTAAGTCCCAGCCCCCAGAGTTCTTTTTTTCATTAGGTCTGGGACAGGGCCTGGGAATTTACATTTCAAGTTCCCAGGTACTGCTGGTCCAGGGACCGTTCCTGGAGAAACACTGCTGTAGAGCACATTAACTGGGTGGCCTTGTTGGGGGGGAGGATGTGCTCCCTTTCTAAGCTTCAGTTTTCTCATCTGGAAAATGGTGATAATTGCTTTACCCTACACCTTAGAGCTAGTGTGAAAATGTCTGTGAAAACACTTTTTTGTTTCTTATAAAGAGTTAGGAAGTGGGGACCTCCCTGGTGGCTGAGGGGTCAAGTCTCAGCG
The DNA here is from genome assembly GCA_004024925.1 of Scalopus aquaticus. Classification (NCBI taxonomy): domain Eukaryota; kingdom Metazoa; phylum Chordata; class Mammalia; order Eulipotyphla; family Talpidae; genus Scalopus; species Scalopus aquaticus. The sequence continues at coordinate 125,654 of PVIJ01002065.1, read as the reverse complement.
CTATCACTGCAATGGCCTGAGTTTGATCCCTGGCCAGGGAGCTAACCCATGTATGGCGCAGTGGACCCCCTGCTGCTCCCCTCAGCAGTGCATTTCAGTAAATTCGCCTGTTCTGCTCCCCATTCTGTCTGGTGAATTCTCTCACCCCCTGTGCCTCTGGCCTACACCCCAGCTCTTCTATACAAAAATAAATAAAATCTTTTTTAAAAAAAGAGTTAGAAAGTGGCAGTATTACCTGTGCAGCAAGATGCACAGATAAACAAATAGGAAATCTGATATAAAATATAAACCTACAGATTCCCAGAAAGTAAAAGAAAAAAGTCCCAAGCATAAGAAGATTATCAAAATCATCACAGCTCTAGCCCTGAGGTGGAGCCCCCCCTTTGCCCCCATTTGTGTCTCCTTTTGTTGGGTGCTCATTATTCAGTAACTAGTTAGGAGTTCCTGCACCACGCCACACGTTGCTAGGCACTGGGGATAAAGCTAGAAGGCGTCCCTCCTTTCTCTCTCCTGCTTTTTAGGGCACAGACACTGGGTACTAAGCATATCCTGGTCCCCAGATGGCAAGAAGCTGGCTTCAGGCTGCAAGAATGGCCAGGTAGATGGTGGTCAGGGGCTCTGGGGCGCTCTTCCTGGGCAATGGGACAGAACTGAGTTCTGGGGTCTTCAGGGGATGGGGAGGCGGCAGTGGACCAGGGGCAGGTTGAGGAGGGTTACCTGATGAGCTTTTGTCCTTCAGATTCTCCTCTGGGACCCAAGCACGGGAAAGCAGGTGGGCAGAGCCCTCGCTGGCCACAGCAAGTGGATCACAGGCCTGAGCTGGGAGCCCCTCCACGTGTAAGTGACACTGACAGAACTGGGGTGAATGGGGAGCCAGAAATTCAAGGCCGCCCCCCCTTACCTACTTGATGCAGAGGAATTTACCTGAGGGGATGAGGCTGGCATGGTCTTCCCTACCTGCATTGCTGCTTGGGAGTGGGGCTGAGAATCTCCTGGCATTGTAGCCACTCCTGGGGGCCAGGAACTTGTCTGGATTGTTCCGGGCCCTTCAGTTGGGAATGGTAGGTCCTGTGGGAAGATGGGAGTTGACAGGTCAGAAATGAGGTCACATCTCCCTTTCCCCTCCAGGAACCCCGAGTGCCGCTATGTGGCCAGCAGCTCCAAGGACGGGAGTGTCCGGGTCTGGGACACGACGGCAGGCCGCTGCGAGCGCATCCTCACGGGGCACACGCAGTCGGTCACCTGTCTCCTGTGGGGAGGCGACGGGCTTCTCTACTCTGCCTCCCAGGACCGCACTATCAAAGTTTGGCGGGCTCATGACGTAAGAGCTGGGAAGAGCCTACCTGGGGAGCCTCAGGGCATGAGATGCCCTGGAAGGAGCTTTGGCCAGTATCTCCTGGGTGTGTTCTGGGATCCCCGGTCAGGAGGCACTTGAGGAACAAGGGGTCCTGTGGTTGGTGCTGCCTTGTAGTGGAGGTTCCAGTGTCCATAGCACAGTCAGGCTCCCGGACTTCTGGCTGTAGGCTGCCTGTTTGGCTTTCTCAGACCTGCCCTACCCTACACTTACCTGACTGGAGCCCTTTTATCCTGACATCATGACGTCCCTCCCATGAAACATGTTTCCAGACACCCCATTCTGGACCCGTGCCCTCATTTTAGAAACAGGAGAGACTTGAGGCCAGAGGGTTTGATTGGATTAAGATCACAATGAGCTATGAGGCTTGCAGTGCCAAGTCCCATGCCACTGTCTTCTGGGACCAGTCTGGGGGTGCAAGTCCCCTGGGTGGAGGGTGATGTGTGTGTGTGAGTGTCTGACCTGTCCTCCTGCTGCCCCGTCCTCCTGCTGCCCCAGGGTGTCCTGTGCCGGACTCTGCAAGGCCACGGCCACTGGGTGAACACCATGGCTCTCAGCACTGACTACGCCCTGCGCACGGGGGCCTTTGAGCCAGCTGAGGCCTTGATCAACGCCCAAGACCTCCAAGGGTCCTGTGAGTGAGGAGCAGGAGGGAGGGGCTGCTTGGCAAAGTGCCAGTTCTCCGGTTTAATGTGCGAGAACCCCACCTCGCCTGTGGGTCGGGAGGGGTGTTAGCTGTTCACGTTGGATTTTCTAATCAGCCTTGTTGGTCCTTTCCTCCCTCCCCACTGCTACCTGGACACAGTGCAGGAGTTGAAGGAGCGGGCTCTAAAACGATATAGCCTCGTGCGGGTGAGTGTGCCGCGCCGCACCCCAGCTTTGTACTGCAACACACTCAGGCCCCTCCATTTCGGCCCCAGCTCAGAACATACCTTTTCCAAAAAGCTGTGCTTGTAGTCTCGTTTATAATTTGAAGTCTTAATGTGCTAGGGGTCACTTTACTACTTTTGCTTTATTTGGTTATCATATTCCCAAGGCATGTTTTATTTAGTTTATATAGTCATATGCTCTAAGATTCAAAACAAAAAGGTAGATGGTGAAAAGTTTGTCATGTCTATCATATATCCATCCATTCCTTCTAGAAGCATTCAGTGCTGCCATCTCTCTCCTTCCAGAGATTTCTTACCTCTATCTACATGTAATGTGTACACTGCATAGCATAGAAATGCATGTGTGTATAAGCATGTAAAGTCCTTCCCTCTTTTAACACACCGTTCTGCCCCTCACTTTTCCATGTGCATCAAGTCTCCTCTTGGGGGAGGGGGAGAGTGTCTCCTGGCCCCGGCCTCGGGGCTGCTGTTGATCCTAGTGGCGTCCAGCTGCCGAGGCCAGGGTCTCCTCCCCGAGGAGAGTCACTGCCTCGCACTGGACTTGGCCTTACTGAACCGCCCACATCTAACACGGTGCACTTTCGCCCTCTCCCAGGGTCAGGGCCCGGAGAGGCTGGTGTCTGGCTCAGATGACTTCACCTTATTCCTGTGGTCCCCAGCAGAGGACAAGAAGCCCCTCGCACGGATGACAGGACACCAGGCCCTCATCAACCAGGTGGTCTTTTCCCCTGACTCCCGCATCATCGCCAGCGCCTCCTTTGACAAGTCCATCAAGCTGTGGGACGGCAGGACGGGCAAGTGAGTGGGGAGCTTGTGGGGAGGAAGGAACAGTGCTGTTGCTCTGGAAGGAGCTTGGCTCTGCTGCTTAGGAGCTGTGTGGCCTCTCGGTTGTCTGGGTTTTTTGAGCCTCTGTTTCCTCTTCAGTAATGCGTAGGCCCCTTACCGCTCAGCTTGTTAGGATAAAATTAGACATTTAGGGCCAGCACGCAGTGGGCACTGGGAATGCTAGTACGTTTCCTATCCAGGGAGAGATAAAGCCAAGGGCTGAGGATGTAGCCATTAAACACTAAGAAGCACTGGTATCGTGGGGTGCTAGCCCTTGGGGCTAGTGAGGGTGGAGGAGAGGCACAGACATGGGTGTGAAGAGAAAAGGAGCAAGGGAAATCCTGGTGGGGGCCACGGCGTATCCATGTGTCAGTCATTGTGTATCTCCACACAGCAGCCCTTTGAAACAGGTCATTCAGTTCCCTATTAAATAAGGAAACTGAGTTCGAGAGAAGCCTAGACTTGTCCCACTGGACATGGCTAGTCGTCATCACCTGAAACTTGCAAGTGCCCTGGCCCACTGTGGCTATTGCTCCATGTCCTTGTCAGCAAGCAGCCGTTGTGCTGGCAGATGTCAGCAGATGGGCTTAGCAGATGTCCTGGGTCTAAGACGTGCAGGGTTAAGCAGGTCTGGAGACCTAGCAAGAGGCAACCCTAGAAGCAACTCATTTGGAGAGGTTTTATGAATTCCTAATGACCGGTAATGATGAAACTGGTCTGGGGCGGAGGCCGGGCAGTGAGATTTTGAACAAGTTCCCAGGTGATTCTAACATGCAGCCAAGGTTGAGAACTACCCTTTTGGGCATAGAGGATGCTTTGAACATGATTGAAGTTCTAATGTCCATCGTCATCTTTGTCTGGCACAGATACCTGGCTTCCCTGCGTGGTCACGTGGCTGCCGTGTACCAGATCGCCTGGTCAGCTGACAGCCGCCTCCTGGTCAGCGGCAGCAGTGACAGCACCCTGAAGGTCTGGGACGTGAAGGCCCAGAAACTGGCCACAGACCTGCCAGGCCATGCGGATGAGGTACAGCCAATGCTGGGGGGCAGAGGTGGGTGGACTGAAGCCTTCTTCCCCCACCCTCCCTGTCTCACATGCCACCCCTCCTTGGTTTAGGTGTATGCTGTCGACTGGAGTCCAGATGGCCAGAGAGTGGCAAGTGGTGGGAAGGACAAATGCCTCCGGATGTGAGTTTGGGAGAGGTGGTTATGTGCCCTTAAGTCAGTCGTTCTTTGTCACTTTCCTTTTGGGCATAGAATTGTGAGGGCTTTCCAGGTGCCCACATATGCTGAGATGGCATGTGGCGGCAGGTTCTCAGCAAGTGGGAGGCCTGTAGAAGATGCAGGGATTATAGGAGAGCCAAGCGTACCTGGCCATTCTCTCAAGGGCAAGTCCAGTGCAAGGCAATGATTGTTTACTAAAGGCTGGACCTGGGAATCCTGAGACCTGGTTCAAATCCTAGCCTATCCTTCATTGTACTGTCTTGTTTAACCATTGTATGAACTTGGTTAACCTGTCCTCTCTGTTCATTAACAGGAGGGGCAAAGATAGTGAACATACCTTGGAAACTAAGGTGTCAAACTGTCACTGTTTGATTAGGCAGCCTAGTGGGCACCCCAGGACCCAGGCCAAGGCAGGAGGTGGATGTCTAGCCCGAGTTTGGGACTAGTGCAGAGAGAGTGTCAGATTCTTGATGCCTGAGGGTGAGCCAGGTTCTCTGTAGTGGGCTCCTGGGATTAGATGGCAGCCTTCCTTCCTCCAAGTGAGAGCCCCATCCTGCCCTCCCCTTCACAGATGGAGGAGATGAGAAATCCCTCATTTTCTCTGACTCCACCTGGACTTTGCTGCCAGCTGCCCATCCTGATGGGGACCAGGGACCAGGGTGGTGACCCTGAGAATGGCCTGCTGACCTTGGACAGACCCCAGCAGGGTCCCTCCCCAGAGCAAGAGATGGAAGGTCGCAAGAGGTTCTCGCTGAGCTCAGTCCTGGCCCTCGCTCTGTACCCTGCTGGTGCTGGCAGGGGTGGCTGGCGGCCAGGCAGTCACCAGACCCCTGCTGCTGCCCCCTTGACTCAGTCAGCTCTATTCAGGACCAGGCTCCAGATTCTGTGACCAAATAAATAATTTATATTTTATGTGTCTTAATTTCTCGTCCTAGAATCTCAGGGCTTACTGAGGACTGTGCTAAGTCAGTTTTATCCAGCCCTGCAGTGGACTTAGCCAAAACCACACTGACAGAGAATTGTCTTTCCTCTCCTCCCCCCGGGGCCAGTGGATGCTGGGGACGCTGGCTGAAGCCATGCGATAGCGGCCAGACGGTACTCTTAAGGCTGTGCCCTTCGTGTGGCAGGCACTACTCATGTGGCTGTTACACTGGCTAGAATCCCTTAGTGAGAAATGCAGTTCTCCACGCATGGAGCATCACAGACAGAGCAGCTTCCTTCACAGGGACTCTCTAGGGGGCACTGCCTCCCTGGCTTGGTCACGCATTGGGCAGCTGCAGGGCTATCACTGTGCCGGGAGGTCCGTGACTGTTCTGAGGACTCTCTAAGCAGTAATGCGGTGGCAGGGTAGGTGCTCTGGCAGAAGTGGGTGTGGTGTGCAGTGGGGGATGGTTCTCTGCCCACGAGGACTCTACCCAGTGAAGGGACTCTCCACCAGGAGAGCCTCAGGCCCCGACCAAGATCCGTGCCTTCCAAGCAGCCTGCCTCCACTCCTGTTGCAGTGCTAAGGCAGATCTGCTCAGGCGGAATTCCACAGCGTCCTTGTAAGGACCGCTCAGGGCCATGGCATTTCTCACCTCTTGGGCCTTCTCATCCTCCCCCAGCCTACCCTATGTGCTTTCATGGTTTCGCACAGCGCCTCACTGGCTCTCTTGGCTCCTGCTTTGCACCTCTGCAGAAGGACCCAAGGGAGGCACCAGCTCTAGAGTTCCTGCTCAGTGCAAGCACGTGTACTGCAGCCTCTTGTAACCCAACTGTAATGCTGTAACCATGCCCAGGAGGGCCTGCATCCCATTTCTGATGGGAAAACTGAGCCCAGAAAGCTGAAATGGTTTTTGCATGCCCTCACATCCTGAAAGGGGCAGGGTTAAATCAGACCCTGGCCCCAAGTCTGTGCACTCGGCACCATGTCCCCCCAGAGCTCCAGTCCAGCACTCACAGTCAGTGAACTCCACTGCCTCTGTCCAACAGGCGGTTTTTGGGATACAGGTGTGTTTTAATCTTTTTGAGCCCCAGTTTCTTCCTCAAGGAAAGGGGCAGTGCTGGCATAACCAGTCAGTAGGTGACGGAAGCATCCCTTTGCCCTGCCACCCTTGCTTTCTTTTCCTCTACCCACTGAGACTTTTGGTCCCAGCAGACGCTAGGAAGGTGGATGGTAGCCAGCGCAGCTGAGGCTACCCACAGCATGAAGCAGAATCTAGGGGTGACCTGCAGTTCTTTAATGAGGGACCTGGATCCAGCCCAGATCTGGGGATGGAGGGGATCTAGCAGCTGTGGGCAGTGGCTGAGTCTGGCCTGACCTGCGGTGTCTCCAGGTGAGCGGAGCGCCTGGCTAGCTTGGGCCCAGCCCAGGGGTGGCATTCCCATAGTACTGCCAGGCCCTGGGCTGGTGAGGTGGTCAGCGGTTCCCTGGTGTGGTGCTGGTGGTAACATTTCATGGTTCTGGTTCCTGCGGGCTCTGGAGCAATCTGAAGGTAGGTGAAGGGTTTCCAAGGGCCCCCACCCCGCCTTAGTAGGGAAACAGGTATTCCAGGTCTTCCAGCCTCCGCATGTCCTCCAGCCCAAGAGACACAGTCCTCCGCTGGGGTTCCTTGCGCTGCACAGTGATCTGGATGGGGTTGTTCTCAGGGAAACTGTTAAAGTCAGTAGACACGGTTGCAAACTGAAACGAAACAAGGAAAGCCCTCAGAATTCCTTCCCACTCCCTCCTTAGTTTGCCAAGTGGGAGCTAAGCCTTACCAACACCAGGGACATTTTTTAAAAAGGCAGGATTGAACCTGTGCCTCCCCAGCTGTGTGATGTTTCCAACCACAGGTATCTGTATTCTGGCCTCTCCTCTCTCCCTCCCACCCCCCCAGCCCCCACCAGCAAGTTCCGTCTGTTTTAGCCTCTTCCCTCTATTTCCTGGCCCACTCACAACTGGTACTAAGTTGAAGAATCCAATAATGAGTCTGGAAGATGAACATTACACTGATGTTGATGAATATATTTGCATTCCCTGGGGGCCCCACGTAAGTCTTAAACCTCCCAAGAGAGGGCAGCAAGGAATTGATGCTTATTTGTCCAAGTGGAAGGAAAGCAAGCAGGGAAATAAAGTCAAAGGGGCTGAAGGGTATTCCCAACCCCCAGGGGTAACACTTCTCTCCCTGACCCCTTGGCCTCCCTCTTCTCCCAGGGCTCACTTTGTAGGGCTTGCACCACTTCCCCACCCCAGCTGTATTGACTGCGCGGACGGTGAGGCAGTAGCACGTGTTGGGCTTCAGCTCCATCAGCTTGACAGTGGTCCCCAAGATCTTGTTGAAGATCCACGGGCGACTCTTTGCCTTGGGCAGCTCATCATTATTTTTCCTGGTCACCTCCTGCAACAGGACCTGGTAGAAACTGACTTGCTGCTTGCCCAAGGCATAGGTCCAGGAAATCTAGGGGAAGAGAACCCCGAAAGCTTCCTCAGAAGGCCTGTCCTCCCCTTACCCTCCCCCACAGCATTTGCTACTCTCAGGGCAGCCCGACACAAATCTGTGCCTTCAGTCCCCATTTCTTATACACTGTTAGTTAACAGGGGTCTACTTGGACCCACCAGAGAGGTTCAAAGAGGACTTGACCCTAGGCTGACGTTTTTAACACTCAGATTCCTCTCTCCCCCCCCACGCCTCTGGCCTACTCCCCAGTTCTTTTGTGCATAAATAAATCTTTAAAAAAAAAAAAACCAAAAACACCTCAGATTCCTGGCTTTGCTGTTTCCAGTCTGATCTCCCTTTTCCAGTTTCACCTCCACAGTTCTCAAGCTTTGTTGCACATCAGAGTACCCTGGAGGACTTGTTAAAATACAGATTGCTGGCCTCCAACCCCACAATTTGATTGAGGTGTGAGAATTTAAATTGCAGACAAATTCCTAAATGACACTGATGGCCTTGGTTTCACACTGAGAAACACTGCTCTAGGCCATCCAACCATGGTGCTTCTGATTTGTCTTCCAAAAATACAACTCAAATTGCACCCAATGCCTATTACAAAGCATTGGCAAAAAGCCATTCCCTAGTGTCTACAGAAAAATCTCTGAGTAGCGCATTGAAAGATCTCAAGAAAGTGACCCTAGGCTGACTTTCCTGCTGTATCCCCTTCCTGTGCTCGAGGACAGAGCTACTCAGTGTGTGGTCATCAGCATCACCCTAAACCTTCTAAATTAGGAGCTCTAGGGAGAGTCCAGGAATCTCACTTTTAACAAGATGGCGAGGTTGGCAGGCACATCAAAGAGTGAGAAGCCTTGAATTAGGCCCTGGGACTTCCTCCCACACTTTCCCACCAGTGAACCTTTGCTAGTGTCACAAAGTGCCTTCCAGCCCTCCCAGCTCAATGTGTAAATCCTATGTTTGTGTCCCAGCTTAAATGTTACCAAAGCCAAGCTCATCCCTGCACTTGGAAGTAACATTTCTTTCCCTCTGAATTCTTGGTGGCACTTGAGCAGGACATTTCCCACAGCAGGAGCCCTTTCTAGCTTGCACCGAGTTCTTCATGCACATGCCCTCACGCCTGAACAATGAACATGAGGCCAGCACACAGGTAACAGGCCCCCTCCGGCCCCCGCACTCGGGGTCAGCTCTGTGCCTGACAGGGAGCTGCCAGTAAGCCCGTGCCTAGCACAGAGGAGGGAAACGCACCACAGCCGTGGAGTCGCTGACAGTGTGCTCGCAGATGAAGGGTGCCTCTGGCACGTCCATAACCACGGAGGACTCAGAGGGCGTTGACGAGGTGTCCGTGTCTGCCTCAGGGTTGTCGAGGTCCAGCAGGCCCCCAGGGGCCACTTGCGACTTAGATTGATGGGGGCAGAGGGCCGTGTTCCCTTTTTCTGTTTTCTTGGCCATTGACGAAAAGCTGAGCTTGTTCAGCTCACCCTCCAGCATCCCAGCAAAGAAGCTGCTGTTGGGCTGGGTCACGGCCAATTTGATGGGATTCAACAAGGTGGATGAGATGGGGGAAATGCTAGTGTCGTCGGAGCTGCACTCGGAGTCTGCCAGCGGCATGGGCTTCCTAGGACAGCAGGGAAAACAGGTGATGAAAGGCCACCCCAGCTCGAGCAGCCCCGATGCTCCCAGAGGGCAGGCCTTGGGCCTGACTCAACAGGCCCTGATGCTTCCAAAACTCTCAGAAGATCCTTATTACTCTGCAGCAGGGCATCTAATCCACCCAGGCACTTATTAATGAAAAATGCACATTCCTGGTCCCCAGCTGGGATAGGACTGGAGAAGCTACAAAAATATCTTAATAAGATACTTAAGCAATTCTGCTTTGGAGGTATTCTAAGAACCACAATCTAAGAAACACTGCTGAAACCTTGTCCTCTCTCCAAAGTGGGGTGCAGACACCCCAAGGAAATGATTATAACAATCTACTGGGGGATGAAAAAATATCCTAAAGGAAAATTCTTATTTACTATTGTTCAATATGAAAACTAATTTACATAGATTTTATAACTTTAAAAATATTGATCTATCAGGCCTCCCTGGTCGCACAACAGGTGAAGCCTCAGCCTATGAAGCTATCCGCAGCCACTGCAGCACAAGTTCGATCCCCGGCCAAGGAACTTCCCACATGGCGCAGCAGACCTCTCCTGCCTCGCCTGCTGCTCCCCTCAGCAGTGTACTTCCGTAGATCCTCCTGTTCTGCTTCCCACTCTGTCTCTGGTGAATCCTCTTACCACCCCACACCTCTGGCCTATGCTCCAGTTCTTGTATGCATAAATCCTAAAAAAATATATTGATCTATGACATGTAAAATTAACAGCAGGACAGATAAAAGTATATTTGGGTGAATGCTCAAACTTTTTTTTTAATGAGCTTTCTTTCTTTTTTTTTTGCATAGAACTGGGGTATAGGCCAGAGGTGTGGGGGTGAGAAGATTCACCAGAGACAGAGTGGGGAGCAGAACAGGCGGATTTACTGAAATACATAGCCAGGGATAGAACTCAGGCCGTAGCGATGATAGTGCTGAGACTTAACTCCCAGGGAGGCCCAGGAACACTGATCTAGAGAGAGCAGTCACAATTCCTTTGAGGACTGAGGTCACACAGGAGTTGACAACAGAGTTGGAAGGAGAGTCCAGATCTCTGGGCCACACCTGCCAGCACTGTGCACCTCTCACCTGCTTTCTGGCTCCTCTCAGCTTCCTACCCCGTCTCCCGGGAAGCTCTAGCCAGGTCCGCAAACTGCCACATACCCTTGGCTCCTTTACTCCAGGCCAGCCTCCAGCTTCATGGGTGATGGGCCAAATTTGTCCTCCCTGAATTCCAACTTCACTGACCTTCTCCTGAGAAATGCTCATCAGTCCAAACCTCCTATGCTAGCGTGTGGAATAAATGATTCCACCTAGGTTCTTTGTAGGTTGAAGTGTGAGTATTGATGTCATTTATCCTCCAGGCTGTCCTAATGAATATATATTTCAGATTTACTTACAGAAAATCGTGCTGAAGTGGACATAGAAGACAGCTAGGCACTGGGCGATATGCAGGACACAATATTCTTTCTCATCTTCACCATATCACTGCTGGGTGGGTGTTTGCCCTTTTGCTAATAAGGCACTGAGGGTTCCCAATCTTAATAACATGTCTACAGCCATAGATCTGAGTGGTAGAACTCAGATTTGAACTTGGGATCCTAGTGTGAGATGTTCCCACTTTACCATGAAGTTTCCTGTAAGCAGCGTAACTTCAGCCACACCATACACGGCCTTTAGGGAAAGGACACCATTTCCCTTTTATATAATCAGGACCAGCTACCTAGTTTGGGGGGCCTCTTCTTTAAAAAATTACTAGGAATTCCAAGTCTGCAACAGCAAAGCATTAAACTGAACAGGGGCCTTCCAAGTGTAGGCTCGTATTTGACAAAATAGGTTACACACCCATGAAACTGTTCTGCAGATAATTCCCTTGGTTCACATCAACCTGTACCATTACCGCTTCACTGGCTAACTCTCAAATATGACCTCCTCCAAGAAACCTCCCTGAACGACATCCTGGCTATACTTCTGGCTTCTCCATGTGTCCTGTCATAGCACAGACTGTGCTGTATTATTCTTAGTCTATACACACTCACCCCAGACTGGGAACTCCTTGAAGGCAGGTACTATACTTTCCAGTTTTGCATTCCCAGGACTTAATACTGGGCTAGACATCTTGTAGGTGCTCAAAGAGTTTTATGCAGTGATGTAAAGGAAACACAGAATCACTGAAGAGGAACACTAAAACCACAATCCTAAGGCAGACAGACAATTGGGAGGACATACTTACACAGGCAAATGCACCAACAGTGAGGCTTGGGGGGGGGGCAGGATCCTTGGGGGGAGTGGCCTGGGCAGGGTGTCTGTGTGGTGGTACATGGGGTGTTGAGGACTAAGACAAAGCAGGGTCGGAAGCACAGTTGACAAACCTCTGACTAATCCTGGAAGGCTTCCTGGAGCAGGAGGTCTACATGTTCCAAGTACTGACTTGGGTGGGAAATCCATAAGCCAACCTGCACACCTGCTCTTCCCTGAGAGTCCAGGGACCAGGCTGTGACAGGTCAAGGTAGCACCACCTCTTCAAGTCCCTCTGCCCACTCCCAGATGCAGCCTGAAAAAGGAGGAAAGGACCAGACTTGTGTCTTACGGGAGATTGATGGAATCTTCCTCCGTGAAGTTAACCAAACTGCCCCGTGAGGAAAGTGGGAGTCCTTTGGTAGTGACGGTCCTGTTCATAGACTTGGGGTTTAGAAAGGGCTTCGGCATTTCCTCGAGTGCATTCAGGACGTGGAGGTTTTCCTTTTTCAGCATGGTCTCCTCCCCATCTCCCACTTTAAAGAATGCCTCTGATGTCATCAGGCCTGTTTCGGACCACAGCCGTCACCCTGCAGGACAACCAAGCTGACAGAACTAGAGAGAAAACTGGGGACAGCTGACCCACCCTTAGTTTGGGTGGGATGGGGATGCTATCAGCTGACTTCATAATCATCACAGAGTGTAACAATTAGGGGCCAGCCTTTCCCCTTGATCTGAGGCTGCAGTTGCCCAAGGCCAGAGTGAGGAGCTAGGTGGAGCCCAGGAACAGACCACATCACCCGTAGGCCCTTCCAGGTCTAGGGTTATAGCCGCCCTGCCCTTCTCTGAAGGTCTCAGAACCCTTACCACTGTGCCCTTGGGAGCTGCCCTGGGGAGAAGGATGGTGAGAGAAAGGTACCTTGCGTGGAGGCAGGCCACCAGGGATGGAATGGGTCTCTGGGAGTGTGAGGCTTTGTAAATTCTGGGGCCCTATATTCAGAAATCTTATGCGGCACCCTCCCGCCCGCCCCCACGATGTGCAGCTGTGTAGGCAGAGAGCCCAGGTGGCTCAAGGAGATCACAGCTCACATATATCCAGACTGCACAGCTAGAATAGAAAGGTGCCACATTCTTACCCCAGGTGTCTTCATGTGTGAGGTGACAATGGTGGATCCTGCAGAGGAAAACAAAGACGGGCCAGACATGATTTCTGTTCTCAAGGAAGCCACTTTACAGCAGGAAAACATAAAACCTTTGGGGACAGCGGGGTGGGCTGGGGAGAGGGCTATTAGGATAGCGGGGCTCTACACTAGATGTGGATTTGTCCACCGCAAGGTGGGCTCTGCACTTACTGTGTGTGCCATTGCCCTTTGCAAGCGACTTCACCCCCACTGAGCCTCAGTTTCCCTATCTGTGAAATGGGAATATAAATAGAATCTACCTGATTGGGTTGTGAGGAGAAAACCCCGAAAAATTGCTTAATTTCTTCCAGAGGGTGAGGCAAAAAGCAAAGAACATCAAAAGATTCCAATCATATTGCCTGAGTTCTTAAAACTTTTGTTGAAAATGCGAAGTGGCTGGCTTCTCTCTTTTTGCTCTGCTGCTTCTGACGCCTATCATATAATCTGTAATTATCTGCATTTTTTTCATTGTTTTCCTCAAACAGGTAGGTGCCCCAGTGTTGGGATGGTCTGTCTTGTCGAATTTTCTGGCCCAGCGTCTAGAACGGCAGCCGAGAGGCTCACAAAACCGAGTGCGCGCGAGTTCGGGGAGAGGATGGAGGTGAAGGCGGACGCGGGGTGTCGCGGGGCGTCGGCCTGTGAGAGTCCACGGCCGCGGGAGGCGCTGGGGTCCGGTCCCGGGGCCTGCGCTGGCCTCCGGTACAACTCGCGGAAGAACGCGCGCCCGGCAGATGGCGCCGCAGGCCAGGCCCAGGCGCCTGGAAGCCGGAAGGGGCGGCGCAGCCGAGGAGAGCGGGAGGGCGGCAGGCCCCTGGGCGCAGGCGACTGGAGTCCGCACCCACCGCGCCGCCGCCGCCTCTGCCTCTTGCAGCCCGCTCCCGGAAAGGGGGCGTCGAGGGGCGTCTGGCGAGGGCCCCGCGGATGCCCGCCGGACGAGCGGCCCCGGGACTGCTGAGAACATGGGCGTGCTCAGGGCCGGGCTGTGCCCGGGCCTCACCCAGGACATGGTCCAGCTTCTGAGGAGCGGCGGAATCAAGACAGGTGACCTTGTGTGCGGGCTGCATGGCCATGCACCCCGAGGACGCGGCCTCCACTCCGCAGGCACACCCGGGAAGGGGCATTCCCCTCCTCGGCCGCTCGCTGCACCCCTGCTCCCCTGGAGGAGCGGTGAGAACCAAGCCCCTTGAAGGGCTGAGCCCCTCTGTGTACCCCGCACCAGCCAGGTCCTGCGGCGATTGTTTTACAAAAGCCTTCTGTGACTATCTGCTCCGAGTAGAATTGTCACCCCATTTTACAGCTCGGGCAAAGTGTGGGAAGTTCCCCAGCCTCCCTTCCGGCCAAAGACACGTGTTTTGTTTTCAGTGGTGGACCTGGTCTCTGCGAATCTGGAGGAGGTAGCTCAGAAATGTGGTCTGTCCTACAAGGTGAGCTGGCTGTCTACACAATCCTCACCCGGGTGGCTGGAAATGTCAATCCCCGAGATCAGGGTAGCAAAGGGTTCCCAGATATTGCCAAGGGGGCGGGGCATAGGAGACTCTGGGGTGCCCCCTCGCTTGATGGGTTATGGCAGAGCACCAGCGACTGCTTTGGGTTCAAGTGTGCTTGCCTGGCCCTGAATTGCCCCCACCCCTTTCGCAGGCTCTGGTAGCCCTGAGGCGGGTGCTGCTGGCCCAGTTCTCAGCTTTCCCCTTCAATGGCGCCGATCTCTATGAGGAGCTCAAGACTTCCACGGCCATTCTGTCCACCGGCATTGGAAGGTTTGTGTGTGTACTTGGGGAAGGGGCGGGCCAGGAGAAGGTGGCTGCCTCCAGGCCTGCTGCTGATGCTTGGGTCTAGAGAGAGCAGGGTTTCTCAACCATGGTCCTGACATTTCCAGATATGTGTTTATTTATGGGGAGTGGGGGGAGATGTGACTGCCCTGTGCCTCCTAGGATGTTTGGCAACATCCAGGGCCTCTATATTCTCTAGATGCTAGGAGCACCTCTCCTACCTTGTTATGGCAATCAAAAATGTGTCCAGACATTACCTAATGCCCCCCCTGGGGGCAAAACCATTGTCCTCTTATTTAGGATGTCAGTGTCTAATCATAAAGCAGATCAGACCCACTCTTCTCTGGCCTGACCTCCCACTTCACTTAAGCATAGGGCGAGAGAACATGGCAGTGTTCTCTGCCATGTAGGCATTTTTTGAGTGCCTACTATGTGCCTGCCATTCATTTTAGGATATACAATCTCACTGGTGACCCTAGGAATAGTGATTATTAATCCCATATGAGTTTAGCCCCAAAAGAGCAAGTGGTGGAGGTTTAGCCCAAGGACCAAGGGCTGGGGTGCTGGACCCAGAACTTGGTTCATTCCCTATACTCTGCAGCAGGATGGAGCCAGAGAGCCTCTTAAAGGACTAGTGACATTTTGCCAAATAGTTCGGAGTGGAAAAGAGTTGGAAGATAACGGGCAGCTTTTTGCCGAAGGGGTCTGACCACTTCCCTGGCCTGTCTGTGTAGAATTTGATGAAGAACTCTGCCATCACAGTGGTCTTTGCATTGGTTTGGCCCTTGCTGTTTCCATAACATGTTCTCCTCGCAAGATTCATGCAGCCATCAAGCACTGGCTGAGTGACTACTGGGTGCTTAGTGTGAGGTTTGTCACTGAGTGCCCGCTAGGTGGCGGATATGTGCAGATGATGACATGTGTACTCCTAAGACAAGGCTCTGGGGTCCACTGAACAGAGATAAGAGCAGGTGAACACAGAGAGGAGTAAGCAGGAGAGAATGATTAACAGGAATGAGACTTGGCCTTAGGGCCTGGGGAACTTATAAAACCCAAATAGGAACAGGAAGCATTTGAGGAGCAGTGGGTCACTGCAGGGGAGATCAGAGTGCTTCTGGAAAGCTCTGTGAGGGATGCCGGCCTTGGGCATCAAGGAATGGATGGGCTTTCTCAGAGTGCTTTCCAAGAACCAGGCAGCATGCCTGTATGTCATTCCATATATTCTTTCACAGTCACCGAAGAGTGTGTTACCTTTGAAATCATCATGAGGGAATAGCGACTCAGGTTAAATGACTTGCTCAAGATCACGTAGTGACAGACCATTGAAGTCATATTCGTCACACTCCTGAGCCTAAGAACTTAGCTCTCTGCCTGCCTCGAGAAAGGCCATATTGACTGTGAAAGTAGAGCTTTAGGTGGTGGGGGTGAGGGACAGGCAGGGCTGAGGCCAGGGAAGGCTACGGCAGTTCTGGTGGTGGTGTGAGGCCCAATGTAGGTGTCCTGTGGCAGTGCAGGTGACACTGGAGCTGTGTTGAACAGATGTGACACACCTTACTGCCAGGTAGGGTATAGGTGTGAAGAATCGGATGATTCTTCGGGTTTTTAACCTTCATCAGTGTACTGTGCATAGTTAGTGGATGTAAGTTTAGAAGACAGATTTTGTAGTTAGAGGTTTGGGAAATGCTTAGTTAGCTCCAAACAAGCAGGCTTTTTTGTTGTAGGCCTTCTTAGAGCCTTTAGTGCTCGAGTGCAATATAAACCTTTACAAGGTCAATAGAGCGTGTAGTGTGTGCCTTGGAAGAAGCTGTATTGGTAGGGGGGGAAATTTGTGGTTCTTTATTCATCTCTGTATCCCCCACTTTTAGAATGAAGCCTTCAGGCAATATGAGGCCTTCAGGTAATATCTGAATGACCAAAAGACAGTGCAGAGGGAAAGGGGCATGATAAATCCCAGAAATCACTTGTATTCAAAACAAGTGTTAAATCCAAATGCACCTCTGCTCTACAAGGCAGGTGGAGATCTCTGTCCCTGTTCACCTGCTGACTTAGAGGTGATTGGTAAGGCCCTCTGGGCCGTAGGAGACGTGGAATGAAAACACAGGTGAGCCAAGTCAGCTGGGAGGTGGACTTGGGAATTTCTTTTTTTTTTTTTTTAATTTATTTATTTATGCATACAAGCTGGGGTATAGGCCAGAGGCGTGGGGTGGCGAGAGGGTTCACCAGAGACAGAGTGGGGAGCAGAAGAGGCAGGTTGACGGAAATACACTGCTGAGGGGAGCAGCGGGCAAGGCAGGAGAGGTCTGCCGCACCATGTGGGAATCTCCCCGGCCTGGCGTGGAACTCGCTTCGCCGCTGCCGACAGCTCCACAGCGCAGCGCTCAACCACTGCGCCACCAGGGAGGCCCGGACTTGGGAATTTCTAATGCAGAGTGATCCTCATGTCCAAGAATGTGGTTGACTCTTTGCTGGAGAGTCAAAATCAGTGGTTTAGTCTGGGATATACATTAGAATCATCGGAAAATTTAAGAAATAGTTGTGCTTGGGTCCCACCTTTAGAAATTCTGATGTAATTGCTGTAGGCCAGTCCTTCCCAACCTTGTTTGCACATTAAAATGACCTGGGGGACTTTTTAAGCATTTCAAAGCTCAAGTCCCCCAATCCCAACCAATTAAATCACATTCTCTGGAGGGTGGGACGCAGGCAGCAGCATTTTTTGAGACTCCCAAGTATTTCCAGTATGCGGAGAAAATTGGGCACTGCTGATACAAGCCTCTGTTTTTAAATTCCTCTGGTGATTTTAATATGCATACAGGGTTGAGAATCACTAGTCTAGCCTAATGATTTTCAAACTTGAACAGGGACCAGATGACCCAGAGGCTTCGTTGAAACTCAGATACCATCTTCACCAGAGTTTCTGATTCCGTAGGTCTAGGGCAGGGCCAGAAAATTTGCATTTCTAACCATTTCCCAGGTGATGCTGATGCTACTGGTCTGGTGACCCTCAGAAGAACACTGCTGTGTTGAGGGGATGGGAGGAGGTGCCTCTGACCTCAGTGGGAGGAGTGGGATCCAGCAGTAACAGAAACTGGGTGCTTATTAAGCAGGGTGAACACAGTTATCTCAAGAAGCCGCAGGGCTACAGTGGTAACAGAGCATTTTGACTGCAGGGACCTGTGGTTATAATCATGAGATTTTTGGAATTGAAACAGATGGTGTGCTTACTGAGGTGCTACTTAGCATAGAGAGGTGGGATGTGGCGTCTTGAAGAGCCAAGTTAGAGGACTGGCGCCTGTGATGTGATTGCAGGTTAGGACGGGAGTGGTGTGGTCAGAACGCAGGCACTGGTATAGGCTTCAGTGTAGGAGGAGAAGCTTCAATCCACACATTGGGCAGGGTGTGAAGAGTAGAGAGCAGGCAGTCACCTATTTCAGGGCCTAACTGGTCATGACTTAGGTGTATCCCAAGTCTTCCACAGCCAGTGTTGACAACATAGAAACTAACAGCACGGTATCGCTCGCTTCTCTGGGAACGTTTATTGTGAACCTCCTGTGTGTCAGGCACTGTGCCAGTGCTGGGGACGTAATCGTGTTGGCCCAGTGCTTGACTCGGCACACGGAGCCAAATAGGAAAAATAGACAAAACAAGCAGATAGAAAATTATTACAAACTCCTAAAACCAATAGGTGAGTTCAGCAGGGTTGCAGGATATAAGATCAACACATAAAAATCAATTGCATTTCTGTATACTCACAATAAGCATGTGAGAATGGACATGAAAAACATAATGCCATTTGCAGTGTGGTAAATTAAATCCGTAGGTATAAATAGAACAAAGCAAGTATAGGATCTATATGCCCAAAATTTAACGCTTCACCAAATCATGACTATGTTCATGACTCAGCATAGTAAGAGATGTCACTCTTTCCCAAATTGATCTGTAAGTTTAATGCTGTTCCCACACAAAGCCCAGCAAGGCAATTTAAGAAACAGGCAGGCTTATTCCTATAACTATTTGGACTTAGAATAAAACAATCTTGTAAAGGAAGGATAAAGCTAAAGGAATCACTGTACTAAATGTTAAGACTTGCTGTATAGCTACAGTAATCAAGACAAGCATGGCATTGATGAAGACCCATAGATCAATGGAGCAGAATAGAGAACCCAGAAATATTGAATAGACCCTCACAAATATGTCAAACTGATTTTTGACAAAGGTGCAAAAGTACTTTAGCAGAGAAGGGGTAGAACTTTTTTGAACATTTATTGTGATGAGGAATGGGATCAGGAGTGCTAGAGCTATTGGACAGGACAGGTAATAAATATGTATCTAAACCTAAAGTCCATACCTCTTACAAAATTGAAAATGGGTCATGACTTAAGTGTAAAGTGTAAAAAATATCAAGATTTTTGAACAAAACGGGGCCTCTCTGGTGTCACAGGGGTTAAAGTATCAGCACTATGAAGCTGTCCTCAGCCACTGCAACATCAGTTTGAGTTTGGTCCCTGGCCAGGGAGCTGACTCACATGGCACAGCAGACCTCTCATGTCTCGCCCCCTGCTCCCCTCAGCAGTGTGTTTCAGTCAATCTGCCTGTTCTGCTTCCCACTCTTGTCTCTTGTGAATCCTCTTACCCCTCCTACCCCTACTCCTCTGGCCTACACCCCAGCTCTTGTATGCATAAATAAATAAATAAATAAATCTTTAAAAAAAATATTTTTAGAACA
The DNA here is from genome assembly GCA_004024925.1 of Scalopus aquaticus. Taxonomy (NCBI): domain Eukaryota; kingdom Metazoa; phylum Chordata; class Mammalia; order Eulipotyphla; family Talpidae; genus Scalopus; species Scalopus aquaticus. The sequence continues at coordinate 106,402 of PVIJ01002065.1, read as the reverse complement.
AAACAGTAGACAATCGTTGGGAGGTAAGGGTAGACTAGACACCAAAAGTATAATCAAGAAAAGTACTTCGGGGACCTCCCTGGTGGCGCAGCGGTTAAGCGCTGCGCTGTGGAGCTGTCGGCAGCAGCAGCAGCAACGCGAGTTTGACGCCCAGCCAGGGGGTTTCCCACATGGCACGGCAGAACTCCTGCCTTGCCCGCTGCTCCCCTCAGCAGTATATTTCCGTCCATCTGCCTGTTCTGCTTCTGCTCTGTCTCTGGTGAACCCTTTCACCACCCCACGCCTCTGGCCTATACCCCAGCTTGTATGCATAAATAAATAAATCTTTAAAAAAAAAAGAAAAGTACTTCATAAAATTTTTAATACAAAAAATATTAAAACTTTTTGCTCTGTAAAAGAGAATGAAAAGGCAAGTCACAGAGTGGAGGAAATATTTGCAAGCCATCCATTCAGCAATGGACTTGCATCTGGAATTCATAAAAATCAACAGTAAAACAAAGAATCCAATTAGAAAATGGGCAAAAGACATCAATAGACATTTTACCACAGAGGACAGAGATAATCACATGAAAAGATGTTCAACTTTGTTATTAGGAAAATGCAAATTAAAACCACAAAAAGATATTACTGCATACCTACAAGAATGACTAAAATAAAAATGGCTATTATCACCAAATACTGGGAATGACTAGTAGTGTGTAAGTATGTGGGGAAGTAACATGACATAGTCACTCAGGGAAATAGTATAATAGTTTCTTATGACCAGTAGTGGCTGGTTCATACAACCCAGCAATTGTATTCTTGAGCATTTATTCCACAGAAACATTTTATTCCAGCTTATACAAAAAACTGTATACCAATGTTCATAGCAGTTTTATTAAAAAATCACCCCAAAGTGGAAACAACCAAAATGTCCTTCAGCAGTGAATGGTTAAACAAGCTGTGGTACATCCTTACCTTGGATTACTACTCAGCAATATAAAGGGAGAAATTATCAATGCACACAACTTGATGGAACTCAAAGGAATGATGTTGAGTGATAAAAGCCAGTTCGAAGGTCACCTGTGATATGATTCTGTGCCCAGAAAATATTTGAAATAGTAATCATGGAGCTGGAGACAAGGGTGGGGATTGCCAGAGATTAGGGATGGATGGGGGAGGGGTGTGGCTATAAAAGGATAGTAGTGATGGAAATGTTCTGTACATTGGTTGTGGTGGTTATGTAAGCCTGCACGTGTGATAAAATGACAGAGCTCTACATAAACACACACACAGAAGGAACATTCTGTGGATTGTACTGTAGTATAATCATCTTGTAGTGCAAGATGTTTCCATCAGAGAAAACTAAAGTACACGGGACCTATATGCTTTCATTTATTCATTTTTTGGGCAACTTCCTGTGACTATATTTATTTCAAAGACAAAAAATTCAAATTATGAGAAATGCTCTCAAGGAAACCCACAAGGGGCTGAAGTGGAGAATGGAAGTATGGCAAAGTCCTTGAGAGAGGATCTTAAAGCTGAGAGTGAGTGGAGGAAGGACAGAGGACACTTAGCCATGTCTTCTTTCCAGAAAGTTCTTCCAGGAGAAGTATCCTGGCCAGAGATGTTGGGAATGTTCTGGGTAGAATCAGTGCTTGGAAGGAATGTCTTGCTTTTCTTCTTGGTTCCTTCTCCTTCCCTCCAATCCCCTGTCTTTTCTCTTTTGCCATCAGCTTGGACAGGCTGCTTGATGCCGGTCTCTATACTGGAGAAATGACTGAAATTGTAGGAGGCCCAGGTAGCGGCAAAACTCAGGTACATTACATGTGTGGCTAGCAGCCAGGAGGTGGGTGGGGAGGTGGGTGCATAGCCCTGGGTTTCTCGGGGGAGCTTCAGCCAGTGTGTTGGAGGCTCAGGACATTAGGAGAGAAGATGGGTAAAGAGGAGCTGGGCTTTCACTTGCTCCAGTCATGTCGCTGGGCAGGATTTGGTGAGGGGCTCCCATTCTGGGACCTCTTTGCGGGCTCAAGTTCACCCATTGCCCTGTTTCTACTCAGGTTTGTCTTTGTGTGGCTGCAAATGTGGCTTACAGCTTACAGCAGAACGTCTTGTACATTGATTCTAATGGAGGGCTGACAGCCTGCCGCCTCCTCCAGCTACTCCAGGCCCGAACTCCAGATGAAGAGGAGCAGGTAAGAGGCTGGAGGGTTTCTTAGAGATTCTGACACAGAAAGACCCCATTATCTCTGACACTGTAAGAAATTTGGTGATTTGGATGAGTGGTCATTTCTGGCTTTGAAACTTCCCATGCAAGTTTCAATGTGTGTGTTCTTCAAGCCACTGCTAATGTGACATCATAAGAGCACAGTGACTCTTCCAGGAAACCCTCCCAGCAACTTGCTTGCCTTGATTCAGGGCTGGTAAACACCCAGCATTGTGTTTCTGCCCCACTTGCTGCCCAAGGCAGACATTTCTAATCAGCTCTATCACTCTTTCCCACCGGATTCTTTTCCCACTTGACTTCATAGCTCAGCATCCAGGCAGCCACCCCTGTGAGAACTGGCCCATTAGACAAAGCCCATTTGCCATCCTGGACATGAGTCTGCATGAAGAGCCTCTGCCTTCTCAGCCTTAATAACCGTCTTCATGGTGTTTGACCTCCTTAGAAGTCATGGTGCTTGACCATATCCTGCTTCTCCTTCCCACCCCTTCAGGCAGGAGCTCTCCGGAGGATCCAGGTGGTGCATGCATTTGACATCTTCCAGATGTTTGATGTGCTGCAGGACCTTCGAGCTGCTGTGGCCCAGCAGGTGCGCCTGTTGCTCTGTCCCTTCCTGCTTTACCAGCACAAGGTTCTATCAATATGTGGGCAGGTGTCCTACTGCAGAGTGTTTGGAAATGCAGATATGCAATCTAGCGACTCCAGCTGTGCTGGCTACTCCCAGAATGGAATTCCTGAATGCTTAATTCATGCGCCTCATTGTTTCCATGCCCTGTTTCCCCACTAGACAGTAAGCCCCATCTGTGCAAAGTTCATGTCATAATCACCCCACATTTCCCCCGCTGTGTTGGTTAGTATTACTTTCCGCTGCAAGTAGGAGACTGTCTGCTGGACCCTTGAATCTCAAGGACATTTAATTATCTCACATGAGTCTGAAGGTTGCCAGATCCACAATATTATGACTCTGGGTTGGTGTTTCTAATTCTCTTGCTCTTTTCCCTTGTGATTGCAAATTGGGTGCTAAAGCTTGGCGTCTGTTTCCACACACACATCCGCATTCATATTTAGGGCAGTGTCAGACAGGTGCCTCTTTTCTATACCTCTTCCCTTTCATCAGGAAGAAAAATATTTCTCCAGAAACCACTAGTCGACTCTGCTCCTTCTCTTATGTCTACCTGGCCAAAACGGCATTATATGTGTATCTTAGACCAGGGGCTGGGCCCACTCTGCTTGAAGCCAGGAGATTTCTGTGCAGTATCTGAACTGTGCAGTACCTGAACACAGTCAGCAAGGAAGATCGGTTTGGAATGGCATTGGGGTTGCTGCCCTGGTACCTCTGCTAGGTGCTTAGACAGGATTTGGTGCACTGGTTTTTAGCCTATTCGATTTGGAAGACACCCGAGAAAGAATAGTTTCATTCATCTTAAACTTTTTTCTTCACCCCAAAGCATGACATGTTCCCATGGTGCATGCTCAGGGTTGTGTATAAAGTAAGTCATATTTTTACAAACTTTAGAAGATACAATCATTGAACCACTTACACCACTTACTTGCCATAGGAGTCATCACTGTTTATGACCTACTTGTGTGTTGAGACATGAGGTCACGTAGGCCAAGTCTGAGCTATTTAGTCAGCATTATTATCAAGTAGGCCAACTCTGAGCTATTTAGTCAGCATTATTATCTGGAGGACCACCAGATGGCTAATTTTCTATTATTACATATAAATTTTTCCACACATTTAATAACTTCAACCACACGTATTTACTACCACACCGTGCCTGTGGGTCAGGAGTCTGGGCACCGCTTAGCTGGGTCCTCTGCTCAGGGTCTCATTAGACTGCCAAGTGGTCAGCTGGGCTGTGTTCTCATTGGGAGCTTCAGGTGGGGTATAATCTTCTGGCAAGTTCACTCAGAATTCTTGGCAGAGTTCATTTCCAAGGGACTTCAGTTTCTTGTTGGCAGTTGGAGAAAGGCCACCTTAGCTCCTAGAGGCTGTCCACTGTTCTCTGCCATGTGGCCCATTCTTCGGCCATTCACAGCCTGACACTTCTTAAAGGCAGCCAAAGAGTGAGGGAAAATAGCAACATGTAGCCTTATGAAACAATGCAGACACAGGAGTAACAGCCCAGCTCCTTTGTCATATAATGTCGCTTAATCCAGAAGTGACATTCCAATACCTCTGACATTTTATTAAAGGACAGAAGCACATCGCAGGACTCATCCACAGTTGGGGAGTGTTTGACTACCTCAGGGTGGGGGCAACAGGGCCACCTTTGGGTAGCTCTGTAGTGACAAGCAGAGGACTGCTGTCCCGTTTTAGCCTGAGATTTCAACCTGCTCTCTTAGAGATGGTAAGGAAGGGTGAAGCCAGTTAGCTTCTCTTTTTTCTACCATCCTCCCATAGACAAGCTGATAACTGGCCAAGAGTGAGTAATTGGAAGATGAAGAAGACACGCAAAAGATGAAACAGAGAGTTCTGAATATCTAAGAGGGCCTGTGTGAAGTGGGAAAAGAGCTCTGTGGAAGCAATCAGCAAATGACTTAGATATGAGGAATAAGGGAGGGGAGAAAAGCATGTAGGACAGTTGAGGTCCAGAGAAAGTAGGAGGACGCTAATGTTGTGTAGAGATGAAGAGATGGCCACTGAGAGTGTCCCTCACTGAGCAGGGGTTTCTCAAATTTAATTACTTCAGGGTATCTGTGATATCTTGTGATTTAAACTCTCTGTCCAACCGAGTCTTCAGAAAACGGTTAGAGTGTAGAAATGAGAATGGGGCAAAAAATTGCTGAAATTCTGTGGTGCTGTGCACTCTGGGGTTGGGGGAGGTTATTTCTACTAGTTTCTGTACTGGTGTTCCCTCGAGGCCAATTGGTTCATCTCACCTACTTCCTCCCAATCCCCCAGATAAGCGGTTCTTCAGGGACTGTGAAGGTGGTGGTCGTGGACTCAGTCACTGCAGTGGTCTCCCCACTTCTGGGAGGTCAGCAGAGGGAAGGTGAGTGGTGGTATGTCAGAGCCCAGGGCCAGGGGGATGTGATCTCGCCTCCCAACTTGAGTCCAGTTCCAGCCAGCCTAGCCCCTGCTGCCCGGCTGCCCTCCGCTCTGTTTCTCCCCCTCCAGGCTTGGCCTTGATGATGCAGCTGGCCCATGAGCTGAAGACCCTGGCCCGTGATTTCAATGTGGCAGTGGTGGTGAGGAAGTGGGCTTGGTTAGACTGCTTGTTCAAGAGGAGAGATGAATCTAATTGCTAGAACCTCTATATTTCTCTTTCTTTTTTTTAAAGATTTATTTATTTATGCATACAAGCTGAGGTGCAGGCCAGAGGGGTAGGGGGGATAGAGGGTTCACCAGAGACAGAATGGGGAGCAGAACGGCAGATCTACTGAAATACACTGCTGAGGGGAGCAGCAGGCGAGGCAGGAGAGGTCTGCTGCACCATGTGGGAAGCTCCCTGGACAGGCATCGAACTCGTGCTGCAGTGGCTCTGCATAGCTTCATAACGCTGCGCTTAACCCATTCCGCTACAGGGGAGTCCCTAGAACCTCTGTATTTCTCTTAAACAGCAGTCTCTGCACCCCCAAAGTGGTCCTCTAGGAAGGGGTCATAAACCAACTTCCCAGGGTCATTTAGAGTGCTGACACTGTGGAGGGGTGAGGCCAAGGGATAAGGGGTATCTCGGTTTTCTTTTTATATTCTTTAAGTCCAGTTTATTGATTTAATATTCATGTGGAGTAGTTTCTCCCTGTTTGAGTTTTGACTATCAGATACTATCCTATCTAATCTTGTCACCTCATCACAATCAAGATCTAATATATTTTTATCACCCCAGAAAGGTCCCCTAGCCCCAGACAGCTACTAATCTGGTCTCTGTCAGTAGTTTTACCATTTTCAGAGCTTCATAGAAACGGATTTTTATGCTTTTAAAGTAACTTTTTCTGCTTATGATGTAATATTTTAAGTCTGCATACTCTCATAGGAAAGGTAAAAGCAATAGTTAAATATATGATTCAAATTTGTGATCAGTCTCCTCATTCACAGAAACCATATTAATATTTTCATACATCTCTGTAGACTTTTTCTCTGCATATATACTTAGCTTTTAACTAACTATCTTAAACTCTAACCTCGTTAAAAAAAGGGATAATATCGCATTCCATTTTCCATGTCTTAAACAGATTCTTTAAGAATGCTGTTTTTAGCAGTTACATATTATTTTATTTAATGCCTGTGACATAAGGGTCAGCAAACTTCTGTATAGGACCACATAGTAAATATTTATGACCACGTGTTCTCTGTTGCAACTACTCAGCCCTGCATGAGAACTGCCATAGACGACACCCAAACAGACGGGCATGGCTGTGTTCTAGTACAACCTGATAGACAGAAACAGTTTGGGGACCAAGTTTACCATGGACAGTAGTTTGCCAACCCCTGTTACACCATAATTAAACATTTATTGACTTGGAGCCTCTAAGTCATTACTGGCTTTCCTCCCTCTCTTTTTTTCTTAAAGATTTATTTTTATTCATGCATAGAAGAACTGGGGTGTAGACCAGAGGTACAGGGGTTGAGAAGATTCACCAGAAACAGAGTGGGGAGCAGACCAAGGGAATCTACTGAAACACACTGCTGAGGGGATGCACTAGGTGAGACAGGAGAGGTCTGCTGTGCCATGTGGGAAGCTCCCTGGCCGGGGGTCGAACTCATGCTGCAGTGGCTGGCTATAGCTTGATAGCGCTGAAGCTTTAACCCCTGTACTGCCAGGGAGGTCCTGGCTTTCCTCTCTTATAAAGAAAACTATAGTAAGTATCCTTATAGATACTCAAAGATGTTCAAAGATTGAGTTCTTTGAACATCTCATATTATTTCCTCAAATTAAAAATATAACAACTGAGTCAGAGATACCTCTATTTCTAAGTGTTTAGATATGATATTGCCTAATGTTGTGGGTCCTCCGAACAGTAGAAGATGGCCCATTTTCCTATTCTGCTCTTCTGCTGGGTCACAGGGTCCCCTCTCTTGGCTTTAGGATGTCTGTGATCACCTCTGTGTGCCAGGTTGGGTTGGGCAGTCAGAATTCAGTGATGCGCAGGCCTTAGCCCTGCCCTGGTGCCAGGTTGGGGAACATCACTGAGAGGAAGCTGAGGTTGCTTTCCCATGACTAGCCTGGCAGACCAGAGCTGACTGACGAGACCTGAACCCCTCTTCTAAAACTCCCCGAGCCCCACTGCCACAAAGGGCATGGGCAGTCTCAGGATGGACGCCTGCTGGGTTAGAGGTATAGAAGACTCAAGCCTCCTGCTGCCTTCCCTTCAGTGAAGTGCATCCAGCACCGCTGATTCCCAGACACATGCCCCATTGCTACCTGGTCGGCGTTAAGCCTGAGCCATCTGTGTTCTATGGGGACAGCTGGCGCAAGTCAGGAGCCCAGGGTTCTGGTTCCAGACCTGCTATTGGTAAGGGAATCACTTCTCTGCACTGGGCCTCGGTTTCTCATCTGTTAAATGAAGCAGTAGGAATTGCTGCTAGTGTAGTCCCTAATACTAGCGTTGTGGATTTGTAAGTCTGATTCTTTCTACACAGGTAACCAACCATATGACTCGAGACAGGGACAGTGGGAAGCTCAAACCTGCCCTTGGACGCTCCTGGAGCTTTGTGCCTAGCACCCGGATTCTCCTGGATGGTGGCGAAGGGGCGGAAGCCTCAGGCGGCCAGCGCATGGCGCATCTGACCAAATCTCCCCGTCTGGTGAGTAGCCCCAGGGGAAAGCCAGGAACCAGCCTTCAGGGGTGGTCTCAGTGCCCACAGATGTCTTCTAGAGGAACTCTAAGATGCTGAGACCCTGCAACCAAAGAGGCTACCTACTTGGGTTTCTTAATTCAAAAACTTACCCTTCTCTCCTGTCTCTTCTTACAGCCAACAGGTTTCCAGGAGACAGTAGACATTGGGACTTGGGGGGCTCCAGAGCGGAGTCCAACATTATAGGCAGATCTGACTATGCTAGGCAAGGGAGAGGCGTGGAGGCCCCTAGCTCTCCTGCACAGCGATTCATGCTGTTCACTGGCACCCCGCACTTGGAAATGCAGTAGATCTTGGGCCAGGCAGAAAAGACATCTCAGTTTGCTCAGCTGCTGTCTCTGTGGAAACAAATAGACTACAGGTGAGAGGATGCTGTGATGGAAGCACCCAGTAATTCATGCTGGTGCCAAGTTTTCTTCCCTTGTTTCCACTCTGCGTGTTTCCAGTGGGGGCCAAGGATTCAGAGAGACAGATGTCTGCACAACAGAAGGAAGCCTCAGCACAAAACGGTCCTCCTTGACTTCAGACTTCCACCCTCCAGAACTTTGAGAGAGTACAGTTCTGTGTCTAAGTGGCCCAGATGTGGTCCTTGCTTTGGCAGCTCGAGCTGTCTCATAGAATAATGAAAGCCATCTTTTTCTCAAACTTCAGTGTTGTGTCTGCATCCCTGGATATGTGAGCCCCTCTGACACTGAATCACAAACTTCAGGGGTGCACTGGGAAATCTGTGCTGTCACAGCTGCTGGGTTCTGATGCTCAACGCAGGGAAGCACCCACACCCTCACTGCCACTCTGCCCATCCTCCAACACCAGGGAGAGGACTTGGGGTGTGTGAGGGAGGGAGACTCTTATAGCGTCTGGAAGGCTAGAGTGGGACCACTGCAGGGACTCTGAGTTTGAATGCTGCTAATATCTCAGCAGCCATGTGAGTACCTGTGGGACCTGCAGGCAGCTCTTGTCTCTGACCTGAGTGCTAGGTGACCACGACTGGCTGACTTAAGCTCCTCCCCACAAGTGGAAAGTGTCTATGACCCCCATGTCACACCCAGACTGAGATTTTGTGGGTCGGATTGAAGCAATGACTAAGAATCGCCTCCAAATTAATGTCAGACAGTAAACCACAGACCTAGTAAGCTCAGAAACTGTCACCCAGTTTTTTTTAAAAAAAGACTTTAAAAAATCATGTACTTACTCAAAATGACATATATTTTCAAACTTAAGAAAATCAAAGATGAAATTTTGAAAGAAATCAGAAGAAAAAAAACCAACCCAGAATTCTGTACTCTTGAGTAAGTCTCCTTCAAAGGTAAAGAAGAAGTAAAAGATTTTCTAAGACAAACAATATGGAGGGAAATTGTGAGTAGATCTGCCTCGTAAGAAACGTTAAAAGAAATTCTTCTAGAAGGAAAATGATACAGGTTAGAAGGTCATTTTGACATAAAGAGGAGAATTCATCAGAGAATGTGTTTTAGGTAGAAATAAAAACTCATTTAATTGATCTAGCAGATAACAATTCAAAATAATGACAGTAATGTCATTATTTTGTAGGCTTATGTATATATATATACATATATGCTAAATACGCTTTCATTAAACAGTCTAACAGTTGTGCCCTTTGATATTTACTCAAAGATTGGAAGTTTTATAACCATACAAAACCTGCACATGGCTGTTTCTAGCAGTTTTCCTAACTGCCCAAACTTGGAAGCAGCTCAGTTGGTGGTAGCTAAACCAACTGTGCTACATACTGACAGTGGAATATTATTCAGCACTGAAAAATATGACCAGCCATGAAGCACATGAAGGAATCCTAAATGCATATTACTAAGTGAAAGAAGCCAATCTCAAAAGGCTACATACTATTACACGATCCAATTACGTCATGTTCCAGAGAAGGTAGACCTATGGAGACAGTAAGATCAGTGGTTGTCAAGGTTTGGGTACTGAGGGGGGAGTGAATAGAGCACAGGATTTTTAGGACAGTACTGCAGTGGTGGAAAGATGTCATTGTCATACATTAGTGCAAACAAATGGAATGTACAGCATACCTTTATATGGCAGGTTCAATTCGAGACTATCACAAAAAGGTAAATATCAAAATTTTTGGCTTCCCCAATGTATATAAAAGGTATGCTTGCACTCTACTGTGGCCTATTAAATTGCAATGGCATTATGTCAAAAAAGTGTATATACCTTAACTAAATATTGCACCAAGTAAGTACAGGCTGTTACAAAAAATGATGCCAACAGACTTGCTCAATACGGTGTTGCCACAAATCTTGGATTTGTAAAAACAACATCTGAAAAGCACAATAAAGCAAAGTTCAATGCAACCAGGTATACTTGTACAAAACTTCATGTATGGCGTGAACTTTGGGTGATTATGGTTTGTCATCAGAGGTTCATCAGTTGTACCAAGTGTAGCACTTAGGGAAGGGTGCTGATAGTGGGGACAGGCTGTGCACATGGGGGTACAGGGCATGTGGGAACTGTTTCTTTGGCTCAATTTAATTGATCTACAACTACTCTAAAGATAGTTATTAAATAAACATAGGTAACCGAAAACATAGGTAAACATAGGTAACCAAAAACAAAGATATGAACAATATTGTTCTGTAACAATTACATGGTGATTACATTGCTGATTTTACTCATTGGGAATGAGAAAGCAATTCAGAAAGTCAAATTTTATACCTGCCTATTTCTTTTCCGTCAACAATGGTTTGGTTCCCAATAGAAAGGCAGTTTCAGGACTTAAATCATTATTTAATCACAGAAATAAAAAAGGAACAGTGTTAAAACAAGGACTCTTAGAAATCTTTCAAATGCTATTGTGCAAACTTGGCTAGTAAGAAACCCAGTAAAGGAGATTTATGATGTTGTCAAACTTGTACTGCTGCTCATGGCTCCTGAATGTCTGACTCCAGAAACCTGCACTTCATTTTACCCAAGAATTCAAGACATGGGACACTTTCCACTCTGGCTCCTTCACTATTTCCCACTGAAAATAAGATGCACTCCAATTCAAAACTAACATTGCTGCACACTGAACACGCACATGTTTGGAATAAAGAAAGAGTAGTGGCTAATTTCTTGTCTGTGCATAGAAAACCATGCCTCTGCTGGAGAACTTGAGTTTTGTTTTTTTTAAAGATTTATTTCTGCATACAAGCTGGGATACAGGCCAGACGCGTGGGGCGGTGAGAGGGTTCACCTAAGACAGAGTGGGGAGCAGCGGCAAGGCAGGTCTGCCATGCCATGTGGGAATCTCCCTGGTCAGGCGTCGAACTCGCGTCCCCACTGCCGACAGCTCCACAGCGCAACGCATAACCGCTGCGCCACCAGGGGGGCCCAAGAACTTGAGTTTTTATCGTGAAAAACATAACAGAGTTTCACGTTAAAAATGTTAATTCAGCGGTCTCCCTCATGGCACAAGTGGTTAAGTCTCAGCACTATGAAGCCAGCAGCAGCAACTGCAGCACAAGCTCGATACCCGGACAGGGACCTTCCCACATGGTGCAGCAGACCTCTTCTATCTTGCCTGATGCTCTCCTCAGCAATGTATTTCAGTAGATCCACCTGTTCTGCTCCCCACTCTGTCTCTGGTGAATCCTTTCACTACCTCCCCCCACCTCTGACCTATATCCCAGCTCTTGTATGCATAAATAAATAAATCTTTAGAAAAATGTAATTCAGTCCAGATTTGGGGTGAGGGAGGGATACCTTTTTTAAGCCTTAGTCACCAATGTGGGAGGAAGATGGAACATGAAATCATCATATCCTGGAATCCTTTTGACTTATCAAATTTTTGTTCAGGGTGCATATGATGCTTGCTTCACCCTAGATTACTCAGATGAAGCCGCTGGTATGCATGTCTGGTCTCACCTCAGCTGGGGATCTTGTTAAGTCACCTGCTTGCTCTGAACTGTCTCTGGACATAGCCTCAGAAGCTCTGGTAGAGGCTCCCTGCCCTTGTATTGCCATTGGAACTGGAACTTTCTAATAATTACAAAAATGTCAATTATTAGTGTTAATTACTGTGGTAGGAGCTTTATATATCTACATGTTAAACCATTTTAAAGTTTTATATGGTTCTAACACATGTTTGATATACATGCGGTATTATGGGACATTTAAGTAATTTTCAGGATTAATTTTATTATGATGCCAAATCTATTTGATTTTAGATGCAAACAGAAATCTTCCACACCCTACAATAACATTAACCAACTGCTTAGTACACATAAATGACAAAAAAGGGCTTGATGCCTAACACTAAATGTTAGGTAAAATATCATCATAGGACAGTTAAATACATATTTTTGGTGTAATTTTTATTTTTCTCTGAGCAGTACATATATTATAGCTTAAGGATTTACATAAAAGCACAAGGTTTATTTTTTTAAAGATTTATTTATTCATACAAAAACGGGTATAGGCCAGAGGTATGGGGTGGTGAGAGGTTTCACCAGAGACAGAGTGGGGAGCAGAGCAGACAGATCTACTGAAATACACTGTTGAGGGGAGCAACGGGCGAGGCAGGAGAGGTCTGCTGCGCCATGTGGGAAGGTCCCTGGCCAGGAATGGATAGCTTCGCAGTGCGGAGACTTAACCCCTCGTGCCACCAGGGAGGCCCAAAGAGGACAGTTTAATATTTAAAAAAGAAGTGTCTGAGGGAAAGCCTGAGATAAAACTGAAAGAAAAACAGGGACTTACAAACATCAAACACATTGTCAAAAATCATCAAACATTTGAGAAAAACCAACACACAAAAGAGAACTAATGCTCCTGAAAACATTTCAATCAAACCCTTGGAGACACTGAGGCACATGTAACTGTTTACTTGGGGCCTGGTCAAGTTGTATATGCTGCTATCCCATTTCTACAACTCATCCCAATCAACTTTTATCTCCACCACTCCACCAGAGCCACTGTTAGCAAGTTACAGTGTGGCCCATTTCTGTGGGCCTCTCTAGTGGTGTTTGCACAGGGAGTCTCTATTTCTCTCTCTCTCCACCCTTGACCTTGAAGCATTTTCTTCTTTGGCTTCCAGGACTCTATCCATCCCTGGTTTCCTCCCGCCTGCCTGATGCTCCATTCAGCCCATCCGGCTACTCCCACAGTTATACCTTCAACTCTGATCCTGCCCCTCCAGTCCAAACCCAGTCTTCCAGCTGGTACCTGGCATCTCCCCTGGCAGGCTTGTAGGTGTGGCAAACAATGTGTCCCAAACCCAACACCTGGTATTTCTCCCCAAACCTGCTCCTCCTGCCTCCTTACACACCTTAGTCTCTGGCCACACCACTGTCTTTCCTCAGGAATTCAAGTGAAATAAGGAAACCTTTAGCTGAAATTGGGGTTGGAAAAGCCTACAGAGGGAGCTCTCATGCATTATCTTTCACTTCATTCACAAGCCCAACAGGAAATAGCTTTCCCTTGCACTTCCAGACAGGAAGTAGTCTACTTCACTGGCCCAAGAAAGACTGCTTCTGCCCAGTGTCAACTCAGCCAATGAGAAGCTGTCACCACCCTGAGTCCTTCCTCTCCTCCCAGAACTTCCTTCAGAACATCCCTTCCCCCCACCTTTTCTCTATATAAATAAGTTTTCTTTCTCCAGATTTGATCCCCTCAAAGCTTGCCTTGATCTGGAAAAAACACACTTAACCTTTTAACTATCTCTTGGTTTTGAGGTGAATTTGACAAAACCCTGACTCCCCTCTCTTCCTGATACTCTCCATTTGGTCCAACAGCAAATGTTAATCTTACCTTCAAAGTACATGCTTCAGAAACCCACTACTCCCCCACAGGTCCTCCGCCTGCACCCCTGCACATCACCTGGATTGTTTTAATGGCAGCTTAGCCCGTCTCCCTGCCTGCACTAGTCCTGGCCCACTGCTCTCAGCGACACCTGTACCCTTCCCAAGCCTCCAGCTCTGTGCGTTGAGTCACACCTGTCTCCCACTTCTTTCCCACTGGGCTGATCTCTAGGTTGCCTGTTGCCCTTTTGGTTTCTTCTATTATCTCTTAAAACTCCCCTGCTTTAAATACTGTTGAAAACAAAAGAGAACCCTGAAATTGCTGCAGAGTTCAGATTTCAGAAGAAAATAGTGTTACTTAAGAAACAAAAAATTTTCAGTCAATTTACACATTATTCTTTTGGGTTGAAAAACAAGAGTTCCCTCACATGAGGATTTAATCTGTGATGGTTATATAATCAGAAATTAAGTTGCTTTCCTTTTGGTAGTAGAACCTGCAAGAGACAGACCCAAGTACCAGCACTAAACTTGATTAATTTAGGGAAAATTGGGGAGTGTTGAATTTAAGAAAAGGTATTCTTGGTTTTGATTTGCTTGCTTGACTTACAGCTTCTAAAGTGCAAGACTCTTAATGGTTCTTAATGGTTCCTCCCTTGCCCAGCTCCCCAGAAAGCGGAGGCCCAGACAAGAGTTGTGTCCAGAAAGGTGATTTTGAATTTTGGGATGTGCTCTCAGGGAAAAGGTGTAGGCACAGGGAGAATGAAAAAAGAAAATCGATATAAGGGGTTGGGGCATGTGCATGTGTGTGTGTGTTGGAAGATAGGGTGCCCCTTCCTAAGTATGTCCTGGTTGCCTAGGGATGAGTGCCAGCCTGGTTCTAGGTGAGTTTATGCATTGGCCCTAAGTCATAAAGGAAGACATTCATGGTGCAGCTGACACAGGTGCTTTTGGGCTGCACCTGAGCAGAACTGCTTCCTTAGGCAGGAGCTACCATTAAATGTACCTAAAGAACTTGAAGCAGAGTAAACATGATGTGCAGCAGCAAAGGGTCTCAGATTTTCTTTCTCAACAGTCAAGTGGTTTATGTTTCCTGGTTTGACCTTGGCTGGTAACACTGCTTCTAACATTTACCCAGTCAGTTAAGTCTCAACATAGCAGGTGGAGCAATTCTGAAAAATGCAAATCAGGGCATATCACTTCTCGATTCAAAACTCTCCAGCAGTCCAAATGCCATATAGGAGAGCAATCTTCAGGGTATCCCACAGCCCCATTAGACTGGCTTCCTCCTTGCTCCTAACCTCACCTGCTCCACTTCCTTTGATTCACTCCTGCCCTGCCTCATGGGCTTCTGCATTCAGCCTGAAAGATTCTGATAATTCTCCAACCTCATGACCTTTGCAAAAATCAGTCAGCCCACTTAAGGGTTGCCTGGGAAAACATACCTTGCAATTCTCCAGGAGAGCAGAAAACGTGTGTTCTGGTGGCCTGACGGAAGGCCTCTGAAAAATGCAGGTGTCCGCCATTGGGAACTAACGCACCAGAGGGAGGCAATGTACACAAGCACAGCTCTGGATCCTAGGGGTATGGACAGTGCACTGACCTCATGGGGTACAATGAAGTACATAGGGTACACCCCATGTAGAAAGACAATGCATAGTTCTGGTGAATTTCACAACACAGCACGTCCTAGAGTAACATTATTTTGTTCAGTGTCCATTCTTTATACATTGGTAAAAAACCTATGGCAGATGTTAAGGGAGGACATCACTGCTCTGGGGAAAGTCAAGATTACTCAAATAAGTGGGATTGGGAAAATTTATTATCACTTTAGGAAAAATAACTAAGGCCCATCAGCTCATCATACAAAAATACAATTTTCAGAGTAATTAAAGAGCTAACTGTAAATGGCAAACTGATGCAAGTATGGGGGGAAAAATCCAGCTGTGCCTTTCTAAGCAGCTTAAGAATCTAGAGGCAATAGGGACATAAAATTTAAACTGTAGGTTTTACAAAAGATAACATAAACAACTAGACCCAAACTGGGCAACAATAACTCACTTACTAAATAGGAAAATATAAGATATTCACAAAGTATAAAGAGTTCCTGTAAGTCTGTAGGAAATGTGAAATAACCAATAGAAAAATAGTCAAAATATGAAATGATGGTTCACAGAATCACCAATGAACATAAATACCAATAAGCATTAAAAGCTGCTCAATCTCATGAATAACCAGCAACATGAAAATAATAACTCGAGCTATCATTTTATCTTCATTAAATTGGCAAAAAATTTAAAAGATTGATATAATCCTTTATGAGCTAAAGTGTGGGTATACTTTCAAACATTCCAAACTAGTTGAGCCATTCTGGAGAGCATTTATGTCAGCAGGTATGAAAATTAATAACATGAATAATCTGTCACTAAAATTCCACTGTGAGAAAACTCGCCAGAAGTATGCCAAAGTGCACAGAGATACACAAACACAGGGATGTTTACTTGCAGCAGAAAAGTGGGAAAAACATGTTCGCCACTAGGAAAATGTTTTGATAAAATGGACCAAGAAATACACATAACAAATTATTCCAAGAAATACTTTTATTCAATCACTAAAAATACAGTCTTTTAATAACGGGGTGGGGGTGGGGGGTGGGGGGGAGGACAAAGGAAAAATTTAAAAAGCAAGTTATACCAATATTGGCCCTATGATCCGAGTTACATTGAAGACAGCCAAACCAAGTATGGATGCAGGCTAAGTTTGCACGTGTCCACAAAGGTACTAGGGTTCCCAGGCAAACTGCTATATGAAAACACCTGCAAAGCCTTACAAAGTCTGTGTGTGCCATCTAAGTGCTATCTACGAGTAGGCTATTTTTATTTATACTTCTGTATCTTTTCTTATCACAATGCATCCCTGGATTATTTATGTAATTAAAAAATAAAGTATATGTTTGGGACTGCGATACTCCCTGAGCCTAACTGCCTGCCCAAGACAAGGCCAATTATTATTAATCGCTCTATTTAGAGAGCCCAGCGTGGGGCCTGGCACCAAAAGGGCGCGTTTTCCACCCTTCTCAGTCCCGGAGGCGAGTCCGTTTGGTCCACCCACTCACCTGCACCCCAGGATTCCCCCTTGGCCCTCAACCTCCAGATTCGGTTTGGAAGCAGCGGGAGGCGGTGCCCGGCGCTCCGACGCCCCGCCTACCAGGCTGGAGGACGTCAGTGAGCCGCGCGGCCCAAGATATGACGTACCACCACCTCGCCTTCCGGAAGCAAGCCTCAGCGGCTGACCATGGCGACTGCCGCGGAGCAGTGGGTGCTGGTGGAGATGGTACAGGCACTGTACGAGGTGAGCTGGTGGGTGTGAACTGAAACTTTCTACACTGGGAAGGTGGGACGCCTTGTGTGGATTTGTGGGCTGAAGCTTGGGCGGGGCTGGCTGACCTATGCCGACCCTTGTCCACCCTCTCCGGAGGGCGCGCAGGGGCCGTTTAAACGGTCCCAATGGCCGAGTGTAGGGAGGGAAGGGCGGGAGCCAGAACATAGGGTCGCGGTTTGAGCTCTGGCGATCCGAACCCCAGGTGCTGTCCCGGTGCAGGAAAGGAACATGTGGGAGGGGACGTAGGAAAGACTAATCTGCAGAAACCAGAGTTGGAGCTGATGGTAAAACGGTGGTGGAAATAGATTGGAAATTTCAGTCTAGGGAAATTCTAGGGAAGTCCGGTCCTTGGAACTGTGGAGGAGGTAATAAAGGAAAGAATTTTACTAAGTTGGAATGTGTCTGTTCTTATCAGGGGTGGCAATGATTTAGTATTTAAGAACTCTGACATTGTCATTCACCGTACGTCCCATTTTCTAACTTGTAAAGGTACAACTGTTAGGAGACTTTTATAGGAAAAGTAGTTAAGAGTTTTCTGAAAAGCTAGCCATTTTCAAAAAGGTATGTAAGATAATATGAAACCAAATGTCAGTCTTAGAGAATGTTCATTCATTTGACATACTGGCTGAGCTTCCCTGTGCTGATAGAAGTTTCTGTGGTTTCTCTTTTGAGTACTTTAACCACTAATCATATGTGACTATTACGTGCTTGAAATGTGTCTAGTGTAGATTTTCATTTAATTTAATTTAGATGTTTAAGTACTCACATGGTGAGGAGTGGTCATGGTGTTGGATAACACGAATTAGACATAGTGTAATGAACATAGGCATAGTGTAATGAACAAACAGGCAAATTCGCTGTGGGTATAGAGTTTACTTTTAATTAAATTGAATTGTTGTTTCATTTCAATAACTTTCTAAAAAGCTAATGTTGTTTGCTGGCTGAGGTACTGGTGGTGTCTTCCACTGTCAGATGTATTAGATCTTACTGAAAACCCATGGAGGAAACAAATGTGGCATGTACTGTTCAACATTAGGTTAATTGTAGTGACTAAGATAAGAACTACTAAAATTGATATCTCTTTTCTTTGAAATTAATATTCTTTTAAATTGTATTATATATGGTTGTTTCCTTTTTGATGAGTACATTTGATTATGTAACTGCTCATGCCTTGAAAATGACCATAAGTGAGATTTGAGAAAAATTCTCATTTATAAATTTTGTTAATTGACTAGACGGTGTCTTAATTTTTCTTAGGGTGATTTTGTGTGTGTGTGTACAATGAGATGCTTGCCTACTAGTATCCAATTATTGAGAAAACCAAAAGGGTATTCAGACCAGAGTCCTTATTTTTCAATGAATTATATTTAACAGGGATCAGCAAATTTTATATCATTTTAAAGAGGTTTTTTTGTTTTGCTCCTAATTCACCTTGTGTTTAAAGTTTGAGGAATCTTGTCTACCCCCCCAAAAGAAAGAAATGTGTGTAACTAATATATATATAATTTTAATATTATTATTACATTGACTTCAAAGTTTACATACAGATTTGTCAGCAATTTTCTTGTCCCCCCCATTCTGAATTTTTTTTGAACTATGGTGAATCACTTTAACCTCTGCTTTTGTTAACAGAGGTGAAACCTTTGCTTAATTCCTGACAGAGCTGTAAGGTACAGACTGTAGTTCTACAAGCTCTGTGAAAGGAGAAAGAGAAATAATAATAAGATAATTGCCCTCCTTTGTTCATATAACCCTGGATTTTTTTGCCAATTTATTTATTTACATCATTGTTCATTTTTGTA
Source organism: Scalopus aquaticus (assembly GCA_004024925.1). Lineage (NCBI taxonomy): Eukaryota > Metazoa > Chordata > Mammalia > Eulipotyphla > Talpidae > Scalopus > Scalopus aquaticus. The sequence continues at coordinate 87,460 of PVIJ01002065.1, read as the reverse complement.
TTATGTTTGATTTATTCCCTGAGGTGTAATCCCCATAAAATTCCCACCATCAAATCGCCTGTGAACTGTTAACATAGTCTCTTGTGCTCTTCCCTCCCCATTTTTGATCCTCTCCCTCCTCCACCCCTGCAGTATGTCTCAGTTCTGTAGTTTGCCTGATAGTTTTGTCTTTTTTTTTTTTTTTAGAGATTTATTTATTTATACATACAAGCTGGGGTACAAGCCAGAGGTGTGGAGTGGTGAGAGGCCTCACCAGAGACAGAGTGGGGAGCAGAACAGGCAGATCAGAAATACACTGCTGAGGGGAGCAGCGGGCGAGGCAGGAGAGGTCTGCCACACCATGTGGGACTTTCCCCGGCCGGGCGTCGAACTCGCATCGCCGCTGCCAACAGCTCCACAGCCCAGCACTTAACCGCTGCGCCACCAGGGAGGCCCATGTCTTTTCTTTTTTTTCTGACCCCTTGTTCTGTTTCCCTATATTCCTTCTATAAGTGAAACCATCTGATATTTTTCTTTTTCCTTCTCACTTATTTCACTTTGCAGAATCTCTTCTAGCTCCAATTCCTGGATTTTCTGTATCTTAATATTAAAATTTGATAATTTGAGAAGTGCATAATAAAATTTAAGATATAATTACATCTTGAAATAGGAGTAAAGGAGATTTAAAAAAAGGAGAATCTTGTCCAACTTTTGCATTAAAGAAATTAAGTTCAGCTCTTTGACATATTGTACATAACATAGCTAATGAGTATAAAAATAAATAAAATCAGATAAATTTGTGAAAAAAGTAAACTGGTGAGTCATCACTTTCTGTTTAATGTTTGAAAATAATTTTTATGTTTCTAAACACCTCTTTTAAGTACTTTCCAATGATAATCTATTGGAGTAGATAACCCTGTTAAACAACTGACTGAAGTTAGTTGATATATGGAATCTTCCAGATACACTTAGTGTGCTTAGTTATGTAAAATATAAAAAAAAGTCAGCCTGGCCTTTGTCCTGGAAATGTAGAGCGGAAAAGATCTAATATGGATAATTTCACTAAGGTATCTTTGCCTGTTGACAGGAAAATACTGCATACTTTTGGGGAACTACTGTAGAAAAGAGACCTACTATTCCTTTGAGCACTTTACCATATTCTAAGAATGACTTAAAGTGGCTTATCAGGGACATAGAAAATATAGTAAGATGTGCAAAAATTTTTTTTAAGATTTATTTATTTATTTATGCATACAAGAACTGGGGTGTAGGCCAGAGGTGCAAGGGATGAGAGGATTCACTAGAGACAGAGTGGAGAGTAGAACAGGTGGATTTATTGAAATACGCTGCTGAGGGGAGCAGCAGATAAGACTGGAGGGGTGTGCTGTGCTATATGTGGGTTAGCTCCCTGGCTGGGATTGAACTCATGCTGCAATGGCTGGTGATGGCTTTATAACGCTGAGACTTTAACCATTGTGCCACCAGGGAGTCCCCCCTAGAGATGTTTTAAACAGTAATATTAAAGATTTTTCATGTGTAGGAGAAATTTACTATTAGATATGGAAAAAGGGAATAAGTACAAATGAAAGGTTTATTGAAAGTAAGTTTAAGGAATAAGAGGTTAAAGGTCATGGGAGGCAGTATTGTGGGTAATTACATTTATGTGCAGATTTTGAAAATGTTAATTTCATTTCTGTTTTTATTTTGAATCACTCTTAGGCGCCTGCTTACCATCTTATTTTGGAGGGGATTCTAATACTCTGGATAATCAGACTTCTTTTCTCTAAAACTTACAAGTTACAAGAACGATCTGATCTTACAGTCAAGGTAAGAAATATCTTTTTATTTGGTATATGATCACAGTTGCTACATCTTTCCAAAATGAACTTGTGGTAACTTAGCTATACATGCTAAAGTATTTTGTGTAATTTTGGGGGACTGAAATATCAGGGCAGGCAAAATAGGAGGATGCTAGGGTTAAAGTCAGCCCCCGGGGGAATGCATATTACTGACCTCTACAGACTTTGTTGGGGATGAAGGAGATGGTGAAGGATTCAGGATGCTGGATTCAGAATGCCCATCTGCAGAATACTTGAGTTGCTTGGGGAAAGCACAGCTGTTTCTGAAGCCCAAGTGAAAGTTTTCCCCGTGGTCTTCATAAAAGAAATTGAGTTGGAAAGCCTTCTCCCATCCCACCCCTAATAATATGTTAATGTGTTCCGTGTGGTAAGGGATCCAGCTCAGACCCTAGCTCAGCAAACCCTTAGGAAGGAGGAGAGTCAATGGGAACCGTGATGCTGTCTATGTGCAGTCCCTTAATATGGGGCACTAAGGAGAAAGGTGTGGACAAGAAGCTTTTCCTTCCATTCCTGTTGGGAGCACTTAGTTGAGAGCATTTATAAGGATCTATAGAGTCTCTTGACTACCAGGGGATACTGAGTAGATTTAATGTTTCTCTTCACAGTAGCAAGTACACAGTGTGCATGACGCCTTCTCTGGGCTTCTTTGGGCTGCTGGTGTCTCCCATGCAGTCTCTGGTAGAAACAGGTGCGGAATCTATTGGTTAATTTACTCAGCCTAAGTCTCTGAGTGCTTGTACATCAGTCGAACATGCCCCTGGTCCTGCTTGGTTGTTGCCTGTCAGGAAAAAAATGCAGAGAAGCAGTTAACAATGATGGTGAGAGGCCTATGGTAAGGTATCTCTATCATCTCCTCCCATCTACTCCAGGCTGTATTTTCAGAGTCTTCTTTTGTTTTGATTCAAGAATGGATAAGAAACTCAGAATGTCAAATACTCGTAACGTGTGAAGTAACAGGTAAAAGGAATTGCTGGAGCTGCAGTCCAGTAAAATACAGCATTGTGCTGCATTTTAACCCATTGGTCTCCTGTAGGAAAAGGAAGAATTGATTGAAGAGTGGCAGCCAGAACCTCTTGTTCCTCCTGTGTCAAAAGACCATCCTGCTCTCAACTACAACATTGTTTCAGGGTAAGTTGATTTTCTTTCTTGAAGGACCTGCTTTTGGTAAACTTGCCTGTAGGTAAATTTACCTGTAGGTAAACTTGCTGAAGTATACAGTAGTTTTTATAGTGTTACTTTTTTAACTGAAATAAAACATTTAGAAATTCTGAAGACCAGAAACTGAATGTATTTGTTTCTATTAGGGATAATGTGGAAATTAAAAAAAAAAAATTTATGTATACAAGAGCTGGGGTGTCTGCCAGAGGTACAGGGGGTGGTGGTGGTAAGAGACTTAGAGACAGAGTGGGGAGCAGAACAGGCAGATCTACTGAAATACAGTGCTGAGGGGAGCAGCGGGCAAGACAGGAGAGGTCTGCTGTGTCATGTGGGTCAGCTCTCTGGGATCCAACTCTTGCTGCAGTGGCTTTATTGATAGCAATAAATGAAAATCTTAGGGCTTGGGTCAAGCAGACAAAAGAAATAATCGTATTAGCTGGTGTTACACAGTATGAAGAAATACCAAAACAGGCAAACAGAGAGAGGTGGGGTTGCTAGATTGCTGCTTGTTCATTTCTTCTAACTAGAACTGTTCTAGTTATGTGGCCACCATGTTTCACTGTACCATTTTCCTCAGAATAGATTCGTAAACCACCAGCATTCACACTGCTACAAAAAAAGTTCACCTGTTTGATATTCTCCAGTGGACCTATTTGAGTCTACCTGGGTTGTGGTACCGGGAGGGGATGGTATCTACCTAGCTCATTACCCTGTGGGACTTTTCTGTCATGACCCATCCATCTGGTCTCCCCCCCATGCCCCCCTCCCCCCCCCCCAGTTAGCTTATGGGAGTCCACATTCCCCATGTCCCTTGTTGGTAACATCGTTTTATTGTACTTCTCTGATTATTGTTTTGCATTATCTCTGAGCCTTTAAATATCATTTCATCTACTTACTTGCTGTTGAGGTTTTCCCCTTTTGTGAATGTCCTTCCCTATCTTTACCTTGTTTTTCTATGGGTGCCAGCCTTGGTTTTGATGGCAAAAGTTCCACATATCATGTAAACTTTAGTCAATTTTTTGATGGATTCTAAGACATCCTTCCCCCCTCCCCATTTTAAAATTTCTGTATTGGGGATGAATCTTATAACTGCTGAGAGTCATTGTCAGCAAGGGGTTTGTCACTGGCTGTATACCAGTGACCTTGGTCATGGCAGTGCTCTCTGCCAGCCCTCAGTTGAGTTATGAACCTGCTAGTAAGGCAGCCAGCTGACGGCTGGAGCAATGGCCAAATCCCTGTGAGTGATGTGAACAGAGGCCCCTGTTCACATCATGTGACTGAGGCTTTGGACATCCTTTTGTCAAACTTGTGCTTTTGGTTAATAACAGCTTACTTTTTAGGAACATGATTTGGTTGTGGAAAAGATGAACATACGAGTTTAGTCCTATAGGAGAATTTCAGCAGCAAAGCTACAGTGGGTGACACTAACTTGGTGAGGAGGTCTCAGAAATGAGTTTGCTCCTAAGCAATGCTAAGCACTCCTGACAACAGGGGGGAGAATATCGTATAAATATTCAGGATATTGATGACCTAGCAGGGGAGACCATGTGGTCAGAGCTCGGGGAAGGGCTTAGGAATGTTTTGACTGATTCATCTTGCTTATATGTTCCTTCTCATAAGTACAAAAGTTTATATGTAAGAACCCCAATAAATCTTTTCATTAAATATAAACCAAAACATTCTAGATGACAAAACAACATTGTTACATTTTGCTTGGCAGTGTTTTACTTTCTTAGTTGATGCTATCTGAAATTCAGTGAAACATCCAGTAAAACCTCTTTATTACCCATCTGTTAACTCTCTCTTTGGTCTCTGCATGTAACCAAAATTCTTAATTTTGGCTTGGTCATGTACATTCATTTTGACCTCATTGCTTATGTGTTTGAAGATTTGTTTCAAAAATCATTTACCTATTCCAAATTTCAAAAAATTTTTCTACAGCTTCTGTTATTTCTTCTAAAATATCTTGGATGTTTTATGTATCTGACTTCATTCACCTCTGTGCTTGGTTAATTCGACATAATTTTTCTCCATAGAGAAAGCTCTCTAGTGGGGCAGCCACTCTCATTTGCCAGGTTTTTATTATACATAGTTCTCTGGGTTCTGGATTCTTTTGTTGATCCAGTCACCTATTTTCATCTTAGTGCAAGTCTGAATATTTGTTTCTTTCTGCTAAAGTACCATCCTTTCTAGTTCTAGGTTTACTTAACTGTATGTGAACATTTGTTCATCCATACAATCCTTGACTCTCACAGTGTTAAAGATTTTGATTGGAAAGTGTTTTGTTTTTCCTCTTTCAAGTCCCCTGAAGGTGTGATTGTGGAGATGTCTGTCTTTTTTTTTTTTTTTTTAAGATTTATTTATTTATACATACAAGCTGGGGTACAGGCCAGAGGTGTGGGGTGGCGAGAGGGTTCACCAGAGACAGAGTGGGGAGCAGAACAGGCGGAACAGGCAGATCGAAATACACTGCTGAGGGGAGCAGCGGGCGAGGCAGGAGAGGTCTGCCGCACCATGTGGGATTCTCCCCGGCCGGGCGTCGAACTCACATTGCCGCTGCCGACAGCTCTACAGCGCAGCGCTTAACTGCTGCACCACCAGGGAGGCCCTGGAGATGTCTTTCTTGATTGGTTTTATTTGCCTCTATGAGAGACCCCAAGGGTCTGATGCTCCAGGATTCTTGTGTCAGGTGCCCAGTGTGATTTATTGACATGAACCTGCGCAGGGCGCAGTGGAAGCCTTCCATTTCGCACTGGAACCTTTTCCTCTTTGGCTCCAGGTGTTGGACAAAGGCAAGATCCCTCCTTCCTCATGTCATGTGCCTCTTGTTATCTTGTTGGCTGTGGTCATAGGCTTTGGGTATTATTAGTCTTGATAGTTTGATTTATGTGTACCAGTTTTTGTCAATAGCCTTGATTTTCACAGCAGAAACTCTTCTTACAAGCTTGGCTAGATAGGTATTTTTGTTATTTCACCTTTTTGTGAGCTGCCAACACCTCCATGTTAGAGAGGTGTGGACTCTTTTACTAAAGTCCCAAGAAGTAGAAACTAAGTGATACAATGGATTCAGGATAACAGTGGGTGAAAAGAAAGGGTGAATCATGCTGGATTTGAAAGAAGAAGCCCTTGGATTTATAGCAATAAGGAAGAAAATTCTTATTTTTTATTGAAATAACATTGCATTTTAACTTTATGTCAGTTTCACGTGTGCATTGTTATATATCAGTGCCTTTACGTACTCCATAATTTAAAGAGCACCTTCTCTGGGCCAGGCAGGTAATGACAGTCCCCCTAAAAGGTGGGTTTTTTCTCTACCTTATAGATGAAGGAATGCAAGTTTATCTGCAACCACTGTGTCTTCTTGACTTTTTAATGAGTTAATCTTCTTTTGTGGTCTTTGCTTTCCTTTCTTCATTTCTTAGTATCTTTTGTCATTTTTCTCAATAGAAAACCAGTTCTGTTAAAACACGCCAGTGAAAGCGTTTTTCTTAAATTTTCCTAACTGCAGTACATTTTATAGAGCCGCCCAGCACATAGACCACTGCCTGCATGCTGCTGAAACATGCGCTGTGCCACAGTCCTCCCCTTTCCCCTAGGTGATGCTGTCTGGTATTTTCAGTTTCATTCTATTCTTATAGTTGCCTTTAGTTAAAACTGACTGGTTGTGACTGACTGAATTGGTTTCACAACCCTTCAGTAGCTCAAGGCCCATGGTGTGGCTCTCTCTTTCTAAAGTGTGACCTGTAGCTAGAGTGTTTACCGGCAAAGGAGGGCCCCCCCCCTCTTATTCTTTTAAAAAAAAAGATTTATTTATGCATATAAAGTAGGGTGTAGGCCAGAGGTGTGTGGTGGTGAGCGGATTCACCAGAGACAGAGTGGGGAGCAGAGCAGGCAGATCAACTGAAATACACTGCTGAGGGGAGCAGCAGGAGAGACAGGAGAGGTCTTCTGCACCATATGGGAATCTCCCTGGCTGGCTATCGAACTTGTGCTGCAGTGGCTCTGGATAGCTTCATAGTGCTGCACTTAACCTGCTGCGCCACCAGGGAGGCCCAGAACCCTCTCTTGTCCCCACCAAACTTAGTCCGGGCTCCTGTGCAGCCGGGCACCTAGTTCTTTTTTTTTTTCTCTCCAAGGGGGCAGGAGGGTATGCTTCTTAAATAGCTTTCCTTTTAACTTTAGAAATTGGTAACATATCCGACTCGTTAGTACCTTCCTATAAATCAGATTTATTGGTAAACTGCTTAACTGCATGGGATCATAATTTATTCTGCCTATTCTTGTCTTTGATCCTAATCTTTTTATATTTCCTCCCCATTTGTCTTGATTTTTTTTTTCCTGAGGCACTTTAGTTAGCTGCTTTGCTCTTAAGGAAGTTTAAAACCAAAGCAAATACTTGCCATTTCCCCATCTAGGAATCCTAGCTCGCTCTCTCTCTCTCTTTTTTTTTTTTTAGGAAACCCATTAAGATTAGGAATAATGACTGAATATCTGATTTTTTCAATATACCATTATTTAAATTTACTTTTTTAAAAAGATTTATTTATTTATGGATACAAGAACTGGGGTGTAGGCCAGAGGTGTGGGGTGGTTAGAGGATTCACCAAAGACAGAGTGGGGAGCAGAACAGGAGGATCTACGGAAGTACACTGCTGAGGGGAGCAGTGGGCGAGGCAGGAGAGGTCTGCTGCGCCATGTGGGAAGCTCTCTGGCTGGGGAATCCAATTCGTGCTACAGTGGCTATGGATAGCTTCATAGGCTGAGACTTAACCTGTTGTGGCACCAGGGAGGCCCCTAAATTTACTTTTAAAACATAAGAAATAAGAGACTATTATGTAATTAGATAGAATGACAACGAGGGTAATGTACTTGCTACATGTGTCCTGTATCGTGAATGTCTGCTCAGTGATGCTGCTCTTCTCTCTTCCCCAGCCCTCCAAGCCACAACATTGTGGTGAATGGAAAAGAATGTATAAACTTTGCCTCATTTAATTTTCTTGGATTGTTGGATAACCCTAGGGTTAAGGTAAGTATTATATATGTTAAAGTAGTCAGACAGCATGGCTGATTTATGAAACTGAACATGGACACAAATGTAGAACGTCAGAAAGAGCTATAGAAGCATTTACTTTTTTCTGACGGAGTTGTCACCTGGGTATCAATGAGCCAGACCTGGGTAGTAGTCACATATGTTGAGGAAATCCTTTTGGGATTGTGGGCTGTACACATTGTTGAGAGTAGATTTATGCTGCTAAATGCAACAAAATATGAAGGCATTGAGTTAACCAGTTTTGAAAACTGAGCTATTAAACTTTTTCCATATTTTGAGGCTTTCATCTACATTTTTTTTTTTTAAGATTTATTTATTTATGCATACAAGAACTGGGGTGTAGGACAAAGGTATGGGGAGGGTGAGGGAATTCATCAGAGACAGAGTGGGGAGCAGAACAGGCGGAACTACTGAAGTACACTGCGGAGGGGAACAGTGGGCGAGACAGGAAAGGGCTGCTGCGCCATGTGGGAAGCTATCTGGCCAGGGATTGAACTCATGCTGCAGTGGCTACGGATAGCTTCATAATGCTGAGACTTAACACATTACATCTTTACATCTGCTTTTCCTTATATTCTATTAGATTGTCATAGTACTGGCAGTTCTCATCCCAGGACTGCCTGCCTGTGTCCATGCAGGCGTATCTTTTAATATACCTTTCCCTTTGAAAAGCAGCAGCTGCCACAGCAGCTTTCTGCCCGTTCGTGTCTATGCAGGTGCCTCTTTTTTTCCTTTCTCCTTTTCCTAATAAACCTGTCCTTTTAAAATGTAAAAATAAAATTGTCATAGTATTAAGATAGGAGGGAAGATGGAAGGAGGAAGGAGCTGTGCATTAAAAGAATAGGGAGTGGTCAATTTCAAACTCTGTAAGAAAAATTATTATCTTCTGTTTGTACTTCCATGAAGGCAGCAGCTTTGGCATCTCTAAAGAAGTATGGTGTGGGGACGTGTGGACCGAGAGGATTTTATGGCACATTTGGTAAGTTTCTGTCATTTTCTTTTCAGACTGCTGCTTTCAAAAATTAAGGTTCAGTTTTATTTCAAAACTCCTTGGACAAGATATCTGTAATTAGTGGTGGTGTTAAGCTGATGTGCGCTACTTCTTTTTTTAAAGATTTACTTATTTATACATACAAGCTGGGGTACAGGCCAGACGTGTGGGGCGGCGAGTGGGCTCACCAGAGACAGAGCGGGTAGCAGAACAGGCAGATCAGAAATACACTGCTGAGGGGAGCAGCGGGCGAGGCAGGAGAAGTCTGCCGCACCATGTGGGATTCTCCCCGGCCAGGCGTCGAACTCGCGTCGCCGCTGCCGACAGCTCCACAGCACAGCACTTAACTGCTGTGCCACCAGGGAGGCCCTGATGTGTGCTACTTCTTATGTCACTTTTTAAAACATAACCACATTTGGAACCATTGGTGGGAGATGCATTAGTCTCAGTTTGAACGCCACTTGTGGAGAAGAGTTGTAAGAACCCCAGATGCACTGTGTCAGGAAGAGAATGCTGAACTGCTATTGCATGTGCCCCAGGAGACAGTGGTGTGAGCACCCAGTTTACTTCTGTAGTGTGTGGCAGTGACAAGATAAAGTGTTTGGTTGTGGGAGACTGTATAGTTGTGCAGGGACCGAATCTTCCCCAGTTCCTTGCTTCAGTGCCCAAGTTCACTGTCCTTGATAAGCATGGGGGTACAGGAGTCCATTTTAAGGCATGAATGTTGAGTTGTGTGTCTTTCTGCTCACATCCCATTGGTGTAGACCAGCCCTGGTCATGCCTTGATGCAAACAAAGGAGGCTGGAAGTGGCTCCAATTAGGTGGCTGCCACATGCCTCGAGGAGAGGTGAGAATAGACTGGGGGTGCAGAGACTACATAGCTCTTTCTTTCCGTAGGATTATTGATTTGCTTGTGTGTGGATGACCTGGGACAGGCTTAGTAAATACTGTGACAAGTGTGTGATTTCAGTTACTATGAACTCCTGACCTCAGAGGCATCGAAGACAGCACTAGCTTTTTGTGATTTTTATTAAGTATGCATTCTTTACATCTGAAAATTCCAAAATTGTCATTAAATAATTGTTCAAGTGACTATGTTACTGGAATAAAAGTTCTGGTTTACAAAATGTCAAACTATTGAATGTGAGGAAAGTAGATCAAAAGTCTCTGCTGTCTTTTCATTTCTGTATCTTGGTTTTGGTGTTTTTTTCACCTTAACAGGTAAGATGTTTTAATTAAAGGGAGTACTTTTCTTTATTTCGTAGCTAGTTCCCTGGTTAAATTATTTGTATTGGAAGTAGATAACAGGAATTGGCATATGAGAATTCTGTAGCAGGAAAAGATCTTAAAATTCTTGTATTCTAGCATCCCAGCTGTTCAGAAAAGGAGAGAAAACCCAGAGAGATTAAGTGACTTCAGTACAGTTACACAGCTTGGTAATTTCATCCTTAAAACTAGAAACCAGGTACTCTGACTCCCGGTTTTACTGTCAAGATCAAAGACTTAAAGGAACTCAGATCAGAGTCTCTCTCTGCACTTGGGTCTATTGCAAATATGGTTTGTTTGCTTGGTTTTTATTGGTAGGGAATGATTTCCTTGTTAAGTGTTAGAAAGCAAGAAAAGGCATTTTTTATGAGGTTGCCTATTATCTGATAAACAATGTTTTCTTTCTGTGATCTACTTGCTGGGGTAAATAAACTGAATTCTTAAAAGGCTTTCTTTCTAGTGGAGTTGATTTGCATGTATGACCTTGGCCCCTGCTTAGTAATTAAGCTGAGCAGACAGATGAGAGATTTATTGCTAAATCAAGTTGGAAAAAAGAAAAAAGAAAAACTATTTCAAAACTTCTCAACCAGTTTTCCCAGAGCTGTGGAAATGTATTGTTAAAATAGGGACAGTCAACTGAAATGCATAATAGAGTGCTACGTCCTTCCAAACACAGTGCCTTTAGATTAATTATTTTTAATTAATTTTTTAATTAATTCCGTTCATGATATAAACCTCAACAATTTTAGCGATAGAGAATGAAGTCTTCTCCCTACAGACATCCCACCCCGTATTCCTGTCACTCCTAAAGACAGCTACCAGTGGTTTCTTGTTAATTCTTCCAGAGACTTTTTAAAAAAAAATATGCCAACTACTGTTGTGTATTTATCCCCCCCTCCATTTTGACAAAAAATGATAGCATCCCATGCACATGGTCTGTTCTTGGTGTTGGAGTGAGTGTGTTTTAAATTTAAATTGGATTTGATCTTTTAGATTCTGAATCACCACCAGAGACAGTATATTGGACAGTTGCATATCAGCCCCTCTGTAAAAGCCTTTATTGGTCACTGATTCATCCTTAGCCTGACTATAGCTGAAGACTGTGGCATCTGGACAGAAGTTGTGGGTTAATTTGCATGTGATCATTTGGTAACAAGACACCAAACCTACAGTGTAAAGTTCTTTGATATTTTTGGTTGTTATCTTAGAAGTAATCCCTTAAATTACTGTTGTTATATTAACTTACCTTGAAATTTCAGTGTTTGATGAGAGAAGCCACTTCGGGTCAACTAAGGCTAAATTTTAAATCGCTCAACTACTCTCATGATCAAATTATTCTGAATATTTCGAGCGCATTCGCCCTTACTTCTGAACCATAAAGCAGGTGTGAGGACCTTTCCTCTTGTTTGAAGGTGCTTGTGTATGTGTGAGAGTTTACTTTAGGGCCTGGGATCTCTTTCTCTGGGCCCTCAGAAAGGTGCTTTCAAATTTGTCTCTTTTTTTTCTCCTGGAAGTAACACAGTTAAGCATCTGTGTTCAAAGACAAAAATATTCCTTTAGCTCTCTTCTCAGCTTTTCAGATAATGAATATAATTCACTTGCTGTAAAAGTAAATTTCCTTATTAGATCATTCTCTTCATTATCTCATAGTAGCATATGAGATGATTAATATAGCAAAAGAAAATTTTGAGGAATGGTTGAGTTACAATTCATTCCATCTCTTGGGCTTACTGTCTCTTGCTTCCTAAAAGCTGGGCAGGTAGAACTGAACAAGTTCTGATAATAGTCTTGTAAGGATTGTGATCTGAAGTTTTTCCACCTTCTTGTATGGTTTTTTTTTTTTTTAATTTTTTTTTTTTTTTTTTTTTTTTTTTACATACAAGCTGGGGTACAGGCCAGAGGCGTGGGGCGGCGAGAGGGTTCACCAGAGACAGAGTAGGGAGCAGAACAGGCAGATCAGAACTACACTGCTGAGGGGAGCAGCGGGCGAGGCAGGAGAGGTCTGCCGCACCATGTGGGATTCTCCCCGGCCGGGCGTCGAACTCGCGTCGCCGCTGCCGACAGCTCCACAGCGCAGCGCTTAACCGCTGCGCCACCAGGGAGGCCCTTCTTGTATGGTTTTAACATGAGTATTAGAATGCCACAGGTGATCTTCTTAGGCTAGGGGGCTTTCCTTTCCTCTCAGTCTGGTTACCAGTGTGCTGTTGAGACTTTCCATTGTTGAGTTTCTTAGTTGTGTGTTGGTTTTAATCCTTGTAGGTTTTGTTCACCTGTGACTGAGCACATCGTGTTTAATGCATACTTGGCTCTTTAGTCTTAAACTAGAGCAAAAGACAATTCATGACAAGGTTTCATGGTGAGAGAGAGCATGGCATTTAATTGTGTTCTAGAGCCAATAGTATACAGTTGTTCATTTGTTTATTTTTACAAATATTTTCTTTCTTTGTTTTAGAGCAGTCAGCTGAACCATGACTGCGTTCCTACTTAGAGTAGGAAGAGAAATTGATCATAGAATTACTAGACCTGCCACTTCTTCCCACCAGTCATGGATTGTAGTTTTTGCTGGTGTGGGAAGGGAGCGGCCCTTCCTGGCACAGCTTAGAACATTTTGGTAAGAATCACGTAAGATAATGCATGTGAAACATTTTGAAACACATAGCTTTCAGCTTTTATTTATGTTCTAATGCGTGCAAAGTAGTTTTATTTTTGTACTTTTAAGAAAATCTGTTGAGGTCTGAAGGGAAATAAATAAAAATTAAAATAAAATGTGGTTAAAATACAAAATTGTGGAGGCCATAAGAGAAAATGTACTTGTGCAATTTTCTTTTTTTTTTAATTTTTTTTTTAAAGATTTGTTTGTTTATGCATACAAGCTGGGGTACAGGCCCGAGGCATGGGGCAGCGAGAGGGTTCACCAGAGGCAGAGTGGGGAGCAGAACAGGCAGATCGACAGAAATACACTGCTGAGGGGAACAGTGGGCGAGGCAGGAGAAGTCTGCCGCGTCATGTGGGAATGTCCTTGGCCGGGCGTCGAACTCGCTTTGCCGCTGCCAACAGCTCCACAGCGCAGTGCTTAACTGTTGCGCCACCAAGGAGGCCCGTGCAGTTTTCTTTTAAATGGCATAGAATTGAATAGTTTTATCATCTTTCCTCTGAAAAGTAACCCAGTGTTCATAATATTAGAATATCATAATTATCAGAATGAAAGAACGTATTATATACCTGAGCACCTGAACAAGTGACTTGAACATAAGATAATCCTTAGATATCCAAGCTTTGGGTAACTGAATTAGAACATAGTGTAACTGTTTTTACCTTTTAAAAGAAAACCTTTTATTCTACAAATACTGATTTAATTGAACAAATCTGCAGGATAGCCTTCCTTGCAGACACTGTTGTGTCTTATAAGCACTAACTTGTGCAGGCCTCCTACCAGTTTTGGAGGCAGGTACAACTGTTACGTGTTTGAAAGAGGAAGGACCTGAGAGAAACAACAGTTTCAGGCCTGTCCAGAGCCACATCAGGTAGTGAGGGAGCCGAGAGCTGAGCCCCGGTGATGACCACTGTGCCCAGGCCCTGTGCTGGTGTGGGCAGGCCTGCACTGGCCCTGCTCCCGTCTTAGTTCTGGTGAGGGAGTGGATACCAGACAGCAGAGCAAACACTCAAAGGGCTTTCTGCCCCCTGCCTGTGTGTTTTCTTCCTCCCCCTACCATTTTTGTTCCTTGTAGTGAATCAGCGAAGGCACTGGATTACTTCAACCCATGCAAATCCATGACCCCGTTTGGTGAAAGGGATACACAAGAGATGAAGATGCCAAAAGTCAGAGAACTGGCCCTGGCAGTTTTCCTGTTTACTGCCTCCCCTCCCTTGACTTGAAAGTTTCTTCACTGCACAGAGTAGTTATCGTACATCAAGAGAAGTTACAGGGTGATCCAAAATTACCTGTCACAAAACCGGCTTTGCAAGCCTAACATCAGCTAAAACCCAGTGTCTACCTGCAGGAAGAAAAGACCAGTCCTTTTTAAACTTTTGGGACTTGGCGAGGACCAGTAAGTCACTAATTCGTGGACCAGTATGAAAATGGTTATGTCTGTAATGATAATACTTCCCCCATAACACTTTTCAGCAGCTACCTAAAGCTAACTTACTCTAGCAAACTAAAGCCCCTGAAACAAAGGAAGACTGTTTTCTCATGTCATCACCAATCAGTGAGGAGTCACTTAGAGCTAAGTCTACAGAATGATTTAAAGTCCCTTTTTCAGTTGGCAAAAGTCGTTCGTATCCGTAGCATGTTTTCCTTTTGAAATGGAGATACTGAATGAAAGCAGTTCACCTCGGTGTCCATCTGCTGGCTAAACTGTGGTGATTGGTGGTGTTGTGCCCAGTTTAGAGACAGCATTACAGAGGAGTTACCTGTAATTCCTACCGAGGACCTGCCCTCACACCTGGTCACCTGATGGGCAGTGAGGAGGCAGCAGCATGATGGGGGTTGTGGGAGAGTGCTGGGAGGAGGAAAGGGAGGAGGCCCTTGCTCAGCTGCCTGGGAGGCTGCTTCTCTAGTGCTTCGCTGCCTCCTCTTTGTTGCCAGGCTTTCCCTAAAGCTTTTTACTGGTAGCATCTCTCACACAAGAGCGAGCACTCAGGTACAGGGCCACGAGCTGCTGCGGCCCTCACCTTGTGGCGATAATGTAGATCTGATGCTTAGACTGCTAAACTCCTCTTTGGGTGCCATTTTGATTAACTGGATCGATTCTTCTAGACCTTCTTTTTGTAAAACTCCACATTTTAAAAATGTTAAATTGAAAGTGTCATGTCTATAAAAATGACTAAAATTGGTGATGGAAATTAAGTATTTCATATGTGTTTTGTATGATGCTAGACTGTTGGTATGAGTTTTGACTTAGTTTTCCTTTATAAGTTTTCATTTATAAGGCATGCTTAGTTTTTATCATTACTTAAGTGGAATGGGTTTAAATATTTCATGTTAACAATTCTGTAATATCCTTTAAGAAATCTGTAAGGCCTCCCTGGTGACTCAATGGGTTAAGCACAGCACTGTGGAGCTGTCCGCAGCTGTGGTGCGAGTTCGATGCCCAGCTAGGGAGCTCACCTGCTGCTCCCCTCAGCAGTGTATTTCGGTCCATCTGCCTGTTCTGCTCCCCAGTCTGTCTCTGGTGAACCCTCTCACTGCCCCACGCCTCTGGCCTGCACCCCAGCTTGTATGCATAAATAAATATTAAAAAAAAAAGAAATCTGTAATTAAAGTGGGCTCCAATTTACTTTCTGGATATTGCTGCTGAATATCCTAATTCCTCACTATGTCTTAGTTGACACATCAAATTGGGGTTTCATGTAGATCATCTGTGTCCTCCCATTTCTCCCCCAGAAGTGACTCCCACCCCTTCTTGGGTTCAAAATCAAAAACTATTCTGTTTCTGAGTGCTGTAGATATGTTATCGTTTGGGGTGAAGGAGGGACCCGAGCTCTGCCACTTGAGCACACCAACACCCTTCCTGGGGGATGTTGGGAGCCTTTGCCACTGCCTGGACTTCAGAGTTCCCTTCAGTGGACATGTCGTAATTCCCACTTTCAGGGCCTCAAATCTGCTTATATTGTCTTTGATTTCCTCTTTTCCGCCCACAAAGCTGTAAGGCAAGGACATCCTAGCTGCATCCTTCCTGTATCTGCTTGATTTTCTTTGGACAAGGCGTCTGAGAAAGCTGTAGTTCAGTTCTCCAGCTTGTCTTACTATAATTAGAAGAGAAAAATCCTTTTTTCTTCTGGGTAGTGCTTCACTTTAAGACCACTTGGAAGTTTTCCAGTTCACTGCCAGTCAGTGGGATGTTTGTTCTAGAAGTCCCTCTATCCCAGGGCCTAAAGCCTCAGAACTTAACCTGGAGAGGTCAGTGACTAAGGAGTGATGATATAAGAGAGGAAAAAGTCAGCTTAACAGTTACGAATTATCCTCATTATTACATCAGAGTTCTTCTTAAGCTCCTCTGTAAAAGGACCATGTTTCTCTTTGTACTATAAATTTGATTCCCCAATACACTTGAAAGAAATTCAGACAAAACTCAGTCCTTCACAGAAAAGGCAGGTGCCACAACCAAGTGCTGACACAATCCAGGAGGAGGTTCCGCCTCTGTTCAAAGTCTTCACTCAGCATATGTGAGGTTCTGTTTAAATTAAGCACTTTTCTCTTTATTTTTAAAAAGTTTTCTTAGTGCCTGTTTTGGTCCCTTCTGCTAAAATGTGAAAAGGCATTAATAAAGTTGGTCATTCCTCAGCCTTGTTGATTGAGGGAAGTTAAAGCAGATAAAGTCACTGGGCCTTGAACTGAATGGTGAGTGAGACGAAAGCAAAACTCAGAGCTGGAGCTACCCCTTCAACCTTTCACAGATAGATATTCACAGACTTTGGAAATAGGCTTGACTCAAAATTATCTTACTAGATCTTACGTAATTCGTGCACTTACCTTTTGCACAAGCTGAAAGTATGAATAACCGAACTGCTTGTGTTACTTTATTTATTCTTTAATGAAGAAAGAATTGTAAGACAGTATAACCATTTAACTTTTTATTATTGAAATAGATGTCCACTTGGATTTGGAAGACCGCCTGGCCAAATTTATGAAGACAGAAGAAGCCATTATATACTCATATGGATTTGCCACGATAGCCAGTGCTATTCCTGCCTACTCTAAGAGAGGAGACATTGTGTTTGTGTAAGTGACCTATAATTCTAATCAAGATTTCTTTGGAAATAAAGCTGACCACCCTCCTACACCTCCTAGAGAATGCCTTAGCTAGAGGTTATCTGCCTAAAGATTTTTTTTCCCAAGAAACATAATTCAACAGAATTGGAGACCTTCACTAGAATAATGTGTGAAGGTGTTGGCACTTGGTTACCTGCCGCTGTGACTGTTGTTCCTGATGTTGAGAATGGCATGCTTACCCAGGGATGAGGCTAGCCATCTGCCTTCCATCAGCAGCTCTGTAACAGTCTGGTGTCCTCATGAGTCTGTGGTCACCACCTTCGGGATCACGCACACTACCTGGGAAGTGCACTCCCCTTCTCAGCATCCCCACCCAGGCTCCTGCTCGCAGCAGATGTTGCATTGTTGCAACTAAGAACACAGAAGCCATGAGTTGGGGGCTTCCTTAACGTCTCATAAGCAAATCTGTACCGTGGCGTGGTGCCTGCTGCACTCACGGTGCTACCTTTACTGTCGGGGGCAATTCGGAAAGGAGCAGAGTGAGGACTGATGAAGACAGGCAGCTGATGACACTGTCAGAAACACCTGTCTCCAGCCCAAGCCTCTTTTTTGAGTGGACTATTAGGTAACTATTTTCATTTTATCAGATGTTTGTTTTCTCTTTTCCTTTTTCACACCATAATCAGAATATTTTTCAGTATAAATCTGGTTGCCCTCCACTTAGGAGCGTCCATTACTCCTAAAATAAAGATACAGGATCTTATGACCTAGGGCCTTTTATAGTACATTTTCAAGCTCATTTTATGCTGTTTTCCTCAGTACCCATGCTGTTACCTTAGCAGCCTTCTATGCTAGTTTCCTTCCCACTCAGGGTCTTTGTACTTGCTAGTCGTTATGCATGGAGTATTTTCCCTCCTCTCATCTGTTTAATTCCTCCTGCTCATCCTGCTGATGCTATGCGTGTACCAGCTCTGCAGGAAACCATCCCCAGCCTCTCACACCAGGCCAAGACCCTCTGCTGCACAGAGGAGAAACCTTACATCCAAATAATTGGGTATCCTTGTGGCTCTGTAATCATGAGGGCCCTCATCCTTCCCGTCAGAGTCACTCTTCTCAAACCTGCTTCGTCTGCATATGTGTGTACGCACACACAGTTATACTCTGTTCTCTGCTCATCTGGCCTCAGACTCACTGTCCTTTTATGGCACTTAACAACAGTTTATAGTAGTCCGTTGCCTCCGACAGTTTTGCCGTTTAGTAGTGCTCAATAAATACTAGTTCAGTAAATTAATAAATGGAGGAAGGACCTGAAAGAGGGGGCCCTGGCTCATTTGGTCCCTGCACTGTCCTGCTACTTCTCACTCATGGCTGGGATTCCTGTTCGTGCAGCAAGCTCAGGTATACCTTGCAGTGCTGGCTCTACCTGGTGTTTCAAGGTATATGTGGCCCCTACTTCCCTGAAGCCCTAAACAACGTGGAAGCAACCATCACACAGCCTGGCCTAAATGGTACTGTTTTTTCTTGTGACCATTAGAACAGCTAAAAAAATCAGTAAGACTCAATACAAATTTGAGAGCCACTAATTTAAACAGTATTTCTAGGTTTTTAGTAATAGCATCATTACACGCAACCACCTTGTCATCCATTACCCCTGTATACAAGTACCCACTGTGCATTCCTTTTTTCCTTTTGGAGATAATAGATACTATATTGTCCTCTAGACTTTAACTGCTTGAAGCTTAGGCTAAATTCACTTCTAAATGTTATACCTAGTACCTTAAGACTTCATTTTCTAGTGAGTCTATAGTAATTATTCTTGTTTATATAATTTTAAATATCATGCCAGAAATTCATTTGAAAGTAGGCATATTGGAGGTAAAAAGGCTATTTAGTAAATTCTTTGATAAATTGTTTGTAATAAAATTGATTAGACATAGACAGTATGTCCGATGACTCTTTTCTTCCTTTTAGTAAAGTGATGCTGTTTTCCCAGTCACTGATCTCAGCACTTGGTCGTTAATGTACTTCAGTCTGTTCCGGTCAGTCTGCTTAGCCTGTGTTCATATTACTTCAGTACCTCTGTTGAATGAGATGTTTTATATTGAATTAGTGGATGACTCTCAGGCACCTGTAAGATAACATACAGTGATCCTTTGTCCCTTTACCTCTTGCACAATTTCACAGCTGTGGTGTCGACATTGAGACAGTGAAGGCTCAGAACATTTCCCTCACAAGGATCCTGCCTGCTTCCACACCGCATCCCTCTCACCCTGCCCACTCCTTATTAAGGCTCCTGGCAACCTCTAAGCTGTTCTCCATTCCTATAGTTTTGTCTTGTCAAGATTATGATACAGATGTAATCATACAATAAGTAACAACTGACAACTGGCATTTTTCATTCAGCAGTAATTCCTTGGCAATTCAACCAAGCTGTGTAGATAAAGAGTTTGTTCCTTTTATTTGTTGAGTCCTATTTCACGGGGAGGTACCTCAGTTGAACCTTTCACCTGTTAAGGACTTCTGAGTTGTTTTGGTTTGCACTATTACAAATAAAGCTGCTATAAATAATCATATCCAGGTTTGTCCACGACCATAAATTTTCAGTTCTCTTGCATGTATGCCAAGGTGTGCAATTGCTGGATCACATGGTGTTATTGTTGGTTTAATTTATTAAGAAATTGCCAAACTATTTGCTAGAGTGTATTTTTACTGTCAGAATTGTTTAAGTGGTGCAGTTACTCTACATCCTCAGGAGTATTTGGTTTTCACTGTTTTTTTTTTTAGGGGGGAGGGGTTATTATTTTTAATTATAGTTTCTTTGAGGTTTTAATTTATACTCCCCTCATGGCTAATGACATTTGCTGTTTTTTGGACTGTCTTTGTCTGGTTTTGGCACCATGTTATTATAATAATTCATAAAATCAATTGGAAAGTATTCTATTTTCTGGAGATATTATATAATATTATTGTTAATTCTGTAAGTAGAATTCTCCAATGAAATCCACAGGGCTTGGAGAATTAATTTTTGGAATTATTTTAATTATGAATTCAATACCCTTAGTAAAGCTATTCAAATTATCTATATCCTAGTTGGGTAAATTGAGGTAGTTTGTTTTTCAAGGAATTGGTCCATTTCTTCTGAGTTGTCAAATTAAATGTGTAGCAATCTTTAAATATATTCCCTTTTTAGCCTTCTCTTTCAAGGTTTTTTTCTTTGTCATTAGCTCTCAAAAGTTTGACTGTAATTGTCCTGGCATTTATTTGTTGGGGCTTCCCTTTTAAATTTCATTTATGTAGTCCATAGATTTTAAGATTCTTACAGATTTGGAACATTTTCAGCCACTATTTCTTTCAGTGCCCTTTTAGTTCTGCCTTCTTTCTTTTTGCTGGAACTCCACTGACAGAAACTTTACATCTTTTATGATAGTCTGACAGGCCCGAGACTGCTCCTTCTTTTCTATTATTTTTTTCACTCTCTGTTGTTTACTTGAATTATTTCTCTTGTTACATGTTTTCATTCACAACCTCTCTTTCCTTCATTCTGCAGCAGAGCCTATCCACTAAGGTTTTTCTTGTGGTTACTTTGTTTTTCAATCTATTATCTGTGGAGGATTCTTCCTATCTTCTGTTTTTTTGCTAGCTTTCTGTTTTTCTGTTTTATTCAAGCATGTTCGTAATTGTTCATTGGTACTTTTTATCATGACTGCTCTAAAATCATAATGCTGACATCTCTCAGCTCAGTATTGGCATATGATTGTTTTCTTTCTTTCTGTTTGGTATTCTTTTTTTTTTTAATTTATTTATGCATACAAGCTGGGGTACAGGCCAGAGGCGTGGGGCAGTGAGAGAGTTCACCAGAGACAGAGTGGGGAGCAGCACAGGCAGATCAATGGAAATACACTGCCGAGGGGAGCAGTGGGTGAGGCAAGAGAGGTCTGCCGTGCCATGTGGGAATCTCCCCTGCCGGGCTTCGAACTCATGTCGCTGCTGACAGCTGCACAGTGCAGCATCCAACCACTGCACCACCAGGGAGGCCCTCTGTTTGGTATCTTTTGGCTCTTGGTATGGCCAATGATATTTGATTGAAGCCTGGAATTTTCCTATTATGCTATTTTAGTCTGTGCTTTATTTAAACTTGTTTTAATTGGCTTTCTCTAATGCTCTTTTAACAGAGGCAGGGAGTACTGCTGCCTCATCACTGCCAGGTGGAGGTACAAATCTAGGGTCCCCACTTGGCCTCATTGACACCTGGAGAGGGTGGGGTGTGTTGTAAAACATTTCTATTAGGTGTTGGTGAGAATCCAGCTTTACACTGAGTCTTTCTGACAGACCCCAGCCTCAGAGAGGGAGGGTGCAAGTGGGGTGGAAGCTGGGACTCTCCATGTGTTCTTCACAAACACCATGGTGGTGGCTACTTGTTACCAGCTGTCAGGCAAAAAGTTCCACCTACTTTTTCCAGCACCACCCTTGGGGACTTTAGGATCAGAGTCTGGGTCCTTCCTTAGCCTTGCTTGTATGGAGGTGTTAGGCTAGGTTTTTGTAGTTTTACTGAGATAGAACCATGACTGTTTGCTGGGCTGCCCCTCCCTGTACCTTTGGCCAGAAAGAGCAGACTTTTGTTAAAGCTTTTTTTGTTTGCTCTATTGGCTTTTCCAGTTTTGCCAGCTTCATAAATTCCAAGTTGGGAAAATCCAGAGAGCTCATCTCATGTTCCTTTTCTTGTAATGGCATATACTTTTTTTTTTTAAAAAAAGATTTATTTATTTATTTATGTATACAAGCTGGGGTTCAGGCCAGAGGTGTGGGGTGGTGAAAGGGTTCACCAGAGACAGAGTGGGGAGCGAGCAGCACAGGCAGGTCGACGGAAATACATTGTTGAGGGGAGCAGTGGGCGAGGCAGGAGAGGTCTGCCCACGCCATGTGGGAATCTCCCCGGCTGGGAGTCAAACTCGTGTCGCCACTGCTGACAGCTCCACAGCACAGCACTTAACCGCTGCGCCACCAGGGAGGCCCCAAAGTCATATACTTTTATTTCTTTTATGGATTTATTTATTTATGTATACAAGAACTGAGGTGTAAGCCAGAGGTGCAGGGGGTGAGAGGATTCCCCAGAGACAGAGTGGAGAGCAGATCAGGTGTATCTACTGAAATACACTGCTGAGGGGAGCAGCGGGTGAGATAGGAGAGGTCTGCTGTACCATGTGGGTCAGCTCCCTGGCTGGTGATCAACTCCTGCTGCAGTGGCTGTTGATAGCTTGATAGCACTGAGACTTTAACCCCTGCGCCACCAAGGAGGCTCAATGTCATATACTTTTAAATGATACAACTTAATTTAAAAATCTCTCTCCCCTAATTAGCCCAATTTAAAGGATATTTACTAGAGTTGAATCTCCAAGACCCAGAATTCTCCCATGGGTTATGTAGAGTCAATCATGTATTGCTTCTGATGGCATAATGATGGCAGAGCTCTCAAATCAGAGATTCCCTAATGCTGAGACACACCATGTATCTCTTAGAGATGTTGCTGAGAGTACCCTGATGTGCCCATCTTACTAAGATGGGTGTTAATTTCTGAGAGGATGAAATGTGGCAAGAGTATGCTTCCTGGAACAGAATGGACATGGTAGCTATGTGAACAGGAATTGCAGGGTAAAGCAAAAATAATGATTTATAAATGTTCAAATATGTTTCATTTATTTACCATGTAACGTTAACAAATGGGTATCGGTCCTCTTGCAAAAACTAGGATTCCTTTTCTGAGAAGTTTAACAACGTCCTTTAAACCCCATTTTGATGATTCTTCTTGCAGAGATAGAGCTGCCTGCTTTGCTATTCAGAAAGGATTACAGGCATCACGTAGTGACATTAAGTTATTTAAGCATAATGATATGGCTGACCTGGAGCGACTGCTAAAAGAACAAGAGATTGAAGATCAAAAGGTATGATTCTTTTGAAGAAAATTATATACTTCCTTTGTACTTTCTAACCAGCTAAATTATATATGAAATGATAATTTGTCATAAAATCTTGCCTGCGGATCACATTTGGATATTAAGGTGTTCCTGCTTATTAAATGTACTTCTTGTTGGAGAGCCAAGTCTGATTGTAATTGCCTCATCACTGCCGTAATTATATATGGCAAATTTGGGGAAAGGTAATCCAGCCAGCTTTTTAAAATAGAGAAAGAGAAACAGCACACACTTTGGGGGCTGGGAGATGTACACTCTCAACTCTGTAGAAATAACACCGGAACTCATTAGATGTTAAAGAGATTTGCCTAGTGAATTCCAAATAGGCTTATTCATATCAGATTAAATCATGTATCAATTAGCTAGAGGAAATAATGGCAGCAGATAGATTTATGGATTTATGAGCAAGGTGAGAGTTTCGTCCCACCCCACTTTTATCCGGGAGCTCTGAGCAGCTGCTCCCTGCGGGAAAACACTGCCCCCCACCCCCCCATGGCTTCCTCCCATCTGCAGCCTGTTCACATTTCTTCCCAAGTAATTCTTAGTTCCTGGGGCGGTGGGGAGTGGGGATACAAGTAGGGGGGCGGTTGGGGATTAGTGGAACTGCCCCTTGGTGTTGTGATTGGAAAGTATAATGGAAAACGTGTTTGGAGCATTACTGTTAGAATTATCGTATCTGTTCCCCTGAGGACATGGGTGGAAAAGGTCATTCTGGTCTACAGGTCTCAGCAGAAGCCATTATGTTTGGACTGGACCGAGAACTTGGTCACCACATCCCTTGTCTCAAATAAGACTTACAAGTGGAGTTTTCCAGTGCATCTCACCTACTACTGGAATAACTGATTAAATTGCACATCTCATTCCTTGTTTTTGTGTTAATTTCCATTTTCCTCCTATTTTTATTATTCCTTTAGGATTCTGTTATCTTTGTTTAGATGGCAGTCTAAAAGCAGCACTTTATACATATATATATATTCTTGTGATGAATACGTATGTATGAATATTTTACATTTTACACCAGACCTGTGTAGGTCAGTGTTTTGTCGTTACACAATTTAGAAAAATCTATAGGGTAATGCCTAATATTGGACCCATTCCACTGAGAAATTTCTTTCTCCAAATTGCAAAAAGAGGTGCCTTACTCTGAGTCAGTAATAGAATGCTACCCGATTGAAGAGCAATACCTTGGAAAGAGTGACCAGTGAAACAGTCTGCTGTAGAGTCTATTTTGCCGAGTTAGCATTGTACAAATTTGGAAAACATATTCAAGTGTGTGTGTGTGTGTGTGTGTGTGTGTGTGTGTTTTACAAAACTTAGAATCCAAGGGACTTCCTTAATGAAAATTAACAAGAAATAAAAATCAGGGCCTCTCTGTGGTGGTGCCATGGTTTTGCGCTGTACTGTGGAGCTGTCGGCAGCGGTGACGTGAGTTTTGACGCCCAGCCGGGGAGAATCCCACATGGCATGGCAGACCTCTCCTGCCTCACCTGCTTTTCCCCTCCGTAGTGTATTTCTGTCGATCTGCCTGTTCTGCTCTCCACTCTGTCTCTGGTGAATCCTCTTGCTGCCCCATGCCTCTGGCCTGTACCCCAGCTTGTATGCATAAATGAATAAATCTTCAAAAAAAAAATTCAGTATTTTGATAGGTACTTCCATTTTTGCAGTTTTTACCTTTCTACTGATTTATATGCCATTTTTTCCTGTCAAAAGTAGACCTTCTAAATAACTACATTTGTGATTTTATAAATCTTTTTCAGTTTCATTTTCACATAAATGTTAAATTTTTGAAATTTTGTACTTGGATTTTTATCTTTCATTCGCAACTAAAATATTGCAGTTTAGCCCAGATTTGTCAAATTTTATTATCACGTTCCCAAGTATTGTAATTCGTAGATGATTTTTTCATCCCTTTTTGTATAGTGTTCTTTTGTCCCGTATTAATGCCTTAAAAAAAGACAACACTATTCAAAGAAAAAATGCAAATAACTGAGCAAGTGAAAAGTAGTCTGGCCTCCCTAACAGAGAAATTGTTTTTTTCCTGGCCCTTTATGGAACTTTTTAATAGTGATAATCAGAGCTGATCAGTTGTTATAAAACAAAGGACCTTTCTGTAACTGGAGGAGTTTGAATTGGCACAACCTTTCTAGAGGGTAAATGAGCACTTATACTTCAGGATTCTTAAATATTCATACCTTTTAAAAATTTATTTTGCATACAAGAACTGAGGTGTAGGTCAGAGGTGTGGGGGGGAGGGGTGAGAGGATTCACCAGAGAAAGAGCAGGGAGCAGAACAGGCAGATGGACTGAAATACACTGCTGAGGGAGCAGTGGGTGAGACAGGAGAGGGCTGCTGTGCCATGTGGGTCAGCTCCCTGGCCGGGTATCGAACTCATGTGCAGTGGCTGGCGATAGCTTGATAGTGCTGATACTTTAAGATCTGAATCTTGGTCTTTAAACAATAATCAGAGGGCCTCCCTGGTGGCACAGCGGTGAAGTGCTGCGCTGTGGAGCTGTCGGCAGCAGCAACACGAGTTCGATGCCCAACTGGGGAGATTCCCACATGGTGTGGTAGACCTCACCTGCCTTGCCCGCTGCTCTCCTCAGCAGTGTATTTCGGTTGATCTGCCTGTTCTGCTCCCCACTCTGTCTCTGATGAATCCTCTTGCCGCCCCATGCCTCTGGCCTGTACCCCAGCTTGTGTGCATAAATAAATAAATCTTTAAAAAATAAAAATAATAAAAATAAATCGGAAATAGTGTCAGATTTAAGGTTATTTACAGTCTAGTATAATAAGCGAAATGAGGGAAACAACTTAAATCCAACACATGGAACAATAATTAAGTAATTTATGGTATATTCATAACAGACTTTTATATCTCTATGAAAATCATCTTTTAAATAATATTAAATAATGTGGAAATGCTCACAGCATTTTTTAAAACTTAAGGTCTAAAAACTTAACAATAAAATCCTGTCTTGAACAAACTTATAAACCTATCTGTGTGTATGTATTTCTTTTTTGTACCTTTACATTTCCCAAGATTGTTTCATTGAACATTCTAAAGTTATGAGAAAAGTACTTCATTTTTGAAAGGAAAAGAAAGGCAGGATACTACCCCATCCTCCTTCACCCCTACCCAGATACATATGTCTGTTCCCCACCAGGACATTCAGGGTTTGAATTAATAACAAGAGAGTGAAGGTGACTGAGCAAACTCAGTGATGTATGCTTTTACACATCTCAGCAGACTTTTTTTCTGAGCTTCACAGGTGTGGGTATGGGGAGGTGTGTGTTATTTGAAAAAGTCCTTCCACTGCCTTCCAGCACATCTGGGTAAGGATATAAATGAGTTTTACTTGACTTGTAGTGAGGAGTAATAAAGGAAAAGGGTTTAATCTGATTTTTGGCAGATGAGGGAGTGCAGGGATTTGTTTTTTAACTTCTTATAGCAAATTGCCAGCACATTCTATGGACACATAGTATAATGAAACTCCTGTTTTCTCCACCCAGCCTGGTTTGCATTCTTGTGTCCTTTGAGCCTCCGCCTAACTCCCATTCCTTCTCTGTGATGATGGTAATTGCCATCACCATTGTAGTTCCTCTTATCATAGATCGCATTTACAGGCACTGAAATGCACAAATCCTAACCATACAAGTTGAATCATTGGTTATACCCACATAACCCAGGTATCATGACCCCTGTTATGACATAAAACATTCCTATCTCCCCAGAAATTTCCTGTGGGTCCCTTCCTGTCTTTCTGGGCTTGGAGGATTTTAATATTCTCTCCTAGTGCCTAGACTGTGTGTGTATGTGAGGTTCCCTGGTTGATTATGTAAACTGAAAAGTCATATTTAAGAGAAGAAAACACACTGAAGATCTTAAAATAGCAGGATCTCAAACCCTAGGCTTTGAATTCATTCAGGCTTTATTTTGATGACTAAATATTAGCAGGTGAAAGTATTAAGGACATATTTTGTATTTAGAGTTACAAAAATTAAAATGTGACTTTTTATCTTTTTAAAGAATCCTCGCAAGGCTCGTGTGACTCGACGTTTCATTGTAGTGGAAGGATTGTATATGAATACTGGCACTCTCTGTCCGCTTCCAGAATTGGTAAGCAACCTTGTTAGTCATTAATTAAACACTGGGAACATTTGGCAAATGTGCCTTTTGTTTATCACCACTTTTAATGTCTAATGCCTGCATTGCCTTGTATAATAGGTATCAAAACACATTCTGATCATACCATGGAGGCAAATTAACATTAAATGCCAGTGCTGGCCTTTAAAGGGAAATCAAGACTTACCTTTTTAAAACCAACCTTATTAAGGTGTAATTGGCATATGATAAGTAGGTTTAAAAGTGTACAGTTTGATCACTTGACAAATGGATACATCCACTCCTACCACCACCACCACAGTCAAGATGGAAGACATTTCCGTCATTTTGTAAAGTTCCCTACTGGCCCTTTTCAGTTAGTGCCTTGTCCCACCACCACAGTCAAGATGGAAGACATTTCCTTCATTTTGTAAAGTTCCCTACTGGCCCTTTGCAGTTAGTGCCTTGTCCCAGCTACCATTCACCGATCTTCTGTTCCTATAGTCTTACCTTTTGTAGAATTTCATATAAGTGAAATCATACAGTATGTATTTTGTAAAACTCAATTTTTTAACAGAGAAAGCAAAGACTTGAAACCATGACTATTTAATTTAAGGTGAAATTCACAGAACATGAAATTGACCATTTTCAGGAGTACAATTCAGTGATACTTAGTACATTCATTTTTTGTGCAACAATCAACTATCTTAATTCAAAAACCTTTTGTTACTTCCAAAGATGACCCTGTGCCCATTAAGCAATCATTCCCCATTATTTCTTATCCCTAGGACCTGACACTCACTGATCTTTGTATATAGATGTACTTATTCTGGATATTTTCTGTAAGTGGAATTGTATAATATGTATTACCTTTTGGGTCAGGCTTCATTCACTTAGCATGTTTACATTGTTCATCCAATGTATAGCCTGCTTCAGTACTTCACTCCTTTTTAATGCTCAGTAATATCTATTGCCTGGGTATACTGCATTTTGTTTATTTGTTGTTTCCACCTTTTGGTTATTGTGAGTAGTGCAGCTGTGAACATGCATTTGTTCACAGCTCATTTTCAGCTCTTTTTTATATATACTTAGCAGTATAGTTGCTAGATCGTATAATAATTCTGTTTAACTCATTGAAAACCAGCCACACCATTTCCCACAGTGGCTACACCCTTTTACATCCCTGTCAGCAGTGGAGGAGGGCTGCGGTTTCTCCACATCCTTACCAACTTTTATTTGGTCACTAAATTTTTTTCCATCCTAGTAGGTATGAAGTATGTGATATGTGAAGTATGTAGTATTGATTTTCATTTCCCAAGTGACAAATGATATTGAGCCTCTTTTCTTGTATAACTTTTGTACATCTCTTTGGAAATTTATCTGTAGATGTCCTTTGTCTATGTTTAATTTGGGTTGTCTATTTGTTATTAAAATCATTATTTACATGTTTTAGATGTGGATCCTTGTAAGATCAGTGATTTACAAATACATTCTCCCAATTCGAAGATTCTTTTCATTCCTTAATAGTATCTTCTAAGGCACAAAAATTTTTAATTCTGATAAAGTCCAGTTTATCTGGTTGTAGTTTTGTTTGTTTTACTGTTGCTTGTGTTTTTGGTGTCATATCTAAGAAAATTGTTGCCAAATCTAAGAGCATGAAGATAAACCACTTTGTTTTCTTGTAAGAGTTTTATAGTTTTAATTCTTTAAGCCTTTGATCTATTTTGGCTTAATTTTTGTATATGCTGATCAACAAGTATACAGACCAGCAATGAAACAAAACATGTTTAAGAACAAACCAAGTCTGTCTGTAAGCTTTCAGCATGATGCAAACTAGGGTTTAACTCTGGTATTTTTGGCTTTTTTTTTTTTTTTAAAGATTTATATTTATACAAGCTGGGGTACAGGCCAGAGGCGTGGGGCGGCGAGAGGGTTCACCAGAGACAGAGTGGGGAGCAGAACAGGCAGATCAGAAGTACACTGCTGAGGGGAGCAGCGGGCAAGGCAGGAGAGGTCTGCTGCACCATGTGGGAGTCTCCTGGGCTGGGTGTCGAACCCTCATGGCCCGCTGCCGACAGCTCCACAGCGCAGCGCTCAACCGCTGCGCCACCAGGGAGGCCCCGGTATTTTTTTGTTTTGTTTCACTATTTCATCTATTTGTATGCCAATACTTTATATATAAATATAATGTTAAATATTTTCTAAAAATGATTTTTAGAAACTATCTCATTCATAATATAACATCATTCTCTTTAATGGATGAAATAGAATCTGGGTTTAAGATGAGTAATTTCCCCAAATTAGTGTATTAGTT
Organism: Scalopus aquaticus; assembly: GCA_004024925.1. Lineage (NCBI taxonomy): Eukaryota > Metazoa > Chordata > Mammalia > Eulipotyphla > Talpidae > Scalopus > Scalopus aquaticus. The sequence continues at coordinate 58,056 of PVIJ01002065.1, read as the reverse complement.
GTTAATGAATATCCAGCTAAAGGCCCAGTGGGGACCTTCTTCCTTCCAGTTTGACAATGATTAGCAAGATTAACCAATACAATCTTCATGATTAAAAAATAAACTATCAGAGACTTGTGATATGGGGCACCAACTAATTTTGCACATCTTGTGTATTATTTCTGTGGCCTTAGTGGGAAATTATCTTAGTAATGAATTAAAACTTAAATAAATAAAAGTATAATTTTGGCACAAAAAAAAATATGTGAGTTATGGGAAAATTGAATAGCCCAACTTCTCATGCCATATGCATAAAAATTAATACTTGATAATCACTGTTTTAATTTAGTTATGAAACTGATCATATACACATCACATATGGATAAAACAACTAAACACTAGAGAAAAGACTTGTGAATACTTTTAAATGCATTTATTCAGCTTTCAATTGTATAAACAAAATAAAATGAAATCATTAGAAAAACATAGATGTATATTCATCTATATCTTTGATAGAAAATAATTTTCTTAAGCTTAAAAGCAAAGGGGAAAAACAAACTGAAAAACTTATTAAAGGAATTTTTTCTGCATCAAAAAACAGCTGAATTCAAATTAAGACACACTATCCTGAGGGAAGGATATGTACATTTCCCCAGGAGTCTCGATGTATAATCAGGCCAGTATTTCAACAAATAAATATGTCAATAGTTGTAGTGTTCTAACATTTTCTTCTTTTAAAAAAATTATTATTATTCAGTTAAATTGAATCATTTAAAGCCTCTAAAGTGTAGGCAGTTTTCATCAATTCATAGTGGTTATGTTCAACAAAATATATATAATTATATTCTCTAAACCTGTTACAAACCCTGAACTATTGATCTAGGATTAGGCTCCTGTGAATCTTGGGTAGCTTTTTCATCAACGTTGTTTTGTCTGTGTTTCTGTTGACAGATACCTTACTTAATATATTTATATGCTGTTGATTCATTCACATTGAACTGAACAATTTAACACGCATTACAGCCTTTTTGCATTTAGGAACATACTAGACAGCACTTCAGCACTGTGGTTGGAGGGTATTTTAAACAAACAAAAAAAATCACAAAAAAAGCACAAAATGTGACAATAAATAGACCATGAAAGGGACACATGTTTACATTACGAGCTGAAGCAGTCATCTGTAAACTGACCTGGGAACATGCATGTCAGGTCAAAGTTTTCATCATCCATATATGTGCCCTGAGTATTGATTTTGGGCTTACAGATAAATTTTGGCAAGTAGATTTGCAAATGCTAATCCACCAATATTGAGGGCTAGCTTCCTTTCTCCTCTTGGAGTTTAATTTTGTTTTTCCCAGTATGCTATACATGCTGCTAATCATCAGTATTTTAAAGTTGTTTTATTTACCACATAGGTTAAATTAAAATACAAATACAAAGCAAGAATCTTTCTGGAGGAAAGCCTTTCATTTGGAGTCCTGGGTGAGCATGGCCGAGGCATCACAGAACATTTTGGAATCAATGTAAGTTCTCCTTTTTTGAACATTTGTCCATACAGAAAAGATGTAGTTCCATTCTGCTGGGCAGGTTTTATAGGCACAAAACCATCTCCTTGTTGACTTCAGGGCAGTGACATAAGTTACCTCACTGAACCTAAGGAGGAACCCTTCACTAGACAGGGGACTAGTCTTACCTGGAAACCTATAAACTCAAAGTGGCTAATTATAGAATTTGTTTTCTGTTTATTTGGTAGTAACATTTGATCTTGGCTTTCAGTGCCTCTTATCTAGAAAAAGATTTGTCTTCTGTTTTATTCTTAAGATCATGAATTCCTTTAGTTATCCCTTAGAAAGTTTTTATGATGGCAATGAAAGAGTTTTCTTTCTATAATTTAAAATTCTGTGTTTTTTTTTAAAGATTTATTTATTTATGCATACAGGAACTAGGGTGTAGGCCAGAGGTGGGGGTTGGTGAGAGGATCCACCAGAGACAGAGTGGGGAACAGAATAGGCAGATTGACTGAAGTACACTGCTGAGCGGAGCAGTGGTCGAGGCAGGAGAGGTCTGCTGTATCATGTGGGAATCTCCCTGACTGGGGATTGAACTCGTGCTGCAGTGGCTGTGGATAGCTTCATAAGCTGAGACTTAACCTGTTGCACCACCAGACCCCTAATTCTGTATTTTCTGTAATTTGTGTGTATGGGGTAATAGATAAGATCCTTGCTGCCCTTTTTTTATGTGTTAGTGTCAGAAGGTCCTCAAGGTCCCGGACAACTGGAGTGAGTCTGTCATGCTTTCTTTTGCTGAGGAGAAATGAGTTCCAGCTGCCCAGTCTTAGCAGTTTGTACTCCTGAGATCAGGGAGGAGCAGCATTGCCCGTCTGCAGAACCTGTCTGGACCACACAACCTGTGTGGTAGAATCGAAGGAAGCTTTTTTCCAAATTCCGTGCAGAAAAGTTTTGCATTCTGTGTTAAAAGATTGAATACAAAATATTTTTAAAAGTTGAATTATACTGGTCAACAAATTTTTACAAAAGTCATGTTACTGAAATAAAATTAGTCATTTCCTGTCAAGTTGTATGTGCTCAACACTAATATGACAGTCAAATTCTAATTTTGGCTCTAGTTTTTATTGTAATCTGCAATAAATTGATGTTTACATCATGAAATGCATGCCAATAGTAATAGACCTATGGTTAATACCTGTAAAAAATCAAGTCATAGATTACTTCTTAGATTTCTTCGCTTGTATCTTGTACAGCTGTTCAGGAATAGAATAGTTGGAAGACGGTTTCCATTGTGCAAAAGCATAGCCTTAAGACTCAGTTTCGAAGAGTCTAGAAATAGTCTCCATTTTTGTGGGTCATGCATGATTTCTAAGGCATTCATGAGGCCCTCAATATCAGAACAGAATACCAGAGTACTTTCCTTTCTGAAGAAAGGCTCCAGCTAACTGCTGGTGGTACTTTCGATAACAAGTAATTGTGACATCTTCTAGAAGATTCCATTGTTGGAGTCTTGATCCTCGCAATTCTGCCTTGTTCTTGGATAAGTCCAAATCATGAACCAGGTCATTTAGTTCTTCCTGTGTTAGTGTGTGTGAGGTTGATGATGCACCACAGTGAAAATCTGGATCACTGCATGCTGTTGGAACAAGAGAAGAACAGGTCGGCTCACCCTTGTCCTCATCAGATGAATCGAGAATATTCTGTTGGATGTTCAGAAATAGGAAGTCCCTCACCATGTGGAACTGGTCTCAATGCAGACGAAATGTTTGGGTAGACTCTTCTCGACTTCTTTTGCTTTGTTAATCTGCTGGAAAGAGGAGGAACCAAGCAGAAGGAACAGTCTTTTATGCGGTTGCTTGGCTCTCTTCACACCATGGCAACTGCAAATGGCATTGATGGTCTTTTGCCATTGAACCACTGTGAAAGCTTGTTGTCCGTGGAGCACAGCACATATGCGGGGCCCAAGGCTTGTCTTGGTCACCAACCTTGCATCCGAAGTAAAGATGATAAGCCTTCTTCACTTGAGAAGTGATCCTTTTCTTCTGATTGGCAAATGTCACTTCCCCACAAATAGAGCAGAAATTGTCCACGCTATTGACGCCCTTTTGAGGCATTACTGTTCTGTATTGTGCCTAAATGGATAAAATAATAACAGTTCTATGGAACAGTAGCTTAAACTGTCTGGCACAAAGTCTGAAATCTTTTCAATGCTAAACCTTTCCGACAGGGCTTTCTGTAGTGCACTGCTGATGTCAGCTTACTTCAGCAGCCGCCTGGCAGTAGTATTATATTGCATCAGAAAATGATGCAATCAACTCTGGATGATATGTGCATGATGGTATTATGCAATGTGATGCAATATTACATCATTCTCGGTTGATTTAGGTGGTTGTTGCAGTCCTACTGTATGAATTCACACAGTGAAACATACAAAATGAATTATATGAAATATCTTCAAAATGAGAGATAATAAAAAATTTTCAGGATTATATTAATGTTTAGCACACCAAGATACAGATTAGGGCCTTTTTAAATCAGTATTGATCTCACTGTTGACCAGTGTATAGAATATTAAATCATATTAGATTATCTGTATCCCACTACACATACAATCCTAGAGAAAAACAGTAGCAGTAATAGTGTATGGAGTTAGAAGTAAGTATATTCCTCAAAGACGAACTGACATTTGGCAATTAAATATCCTGAGAAATTTAAGATATTTGAAGTATAATTTAAACAAAATTACTAGAGCAGTTTTTGTGATGAAAATTCTAAAGAAGAAAAAGGCACTAATTACATCGTTCTAGCTTTTTAACTGCTCTCATCAGTTGTCCTGGAGATTGTTTATGAGGACTTGAGTACAGGTGCCGAATGTATGAGCCTTACTTCATTATGATTCAAACACATATTATAAGAATAAGCTTTGTGGGCTTCCCTGGTGGCGCAACGGGTTAAGCTGTGAAGCTATCCAGAGCCACTGCAGCAAGAGTTCGATCCCTGGCCAGGGAGATTCCCACATGGCATAGCAGACCTCTCCTGCCTCGCCTGCTGCTCCCCTCAGCAGTGTACTTCAGTCCATCCGCCTGTTCTGCTCCCCACTCTGTCTCTGGTGAATACTCTCACCACTCCATGCCTCTGGTCTACACCCCAGCTTGTATGCGTAAGTAAATAAATCTTTTAAAAAAAAAAGTAAGCTCTGTGAGGCAATCAGGTATTTGAACCCTGACTATTTGATACTTTTTAGGTGTGATAATAGTTTTGTGATTATGGTTTTGAAAGAGTGTATATCTTTTAGAAATGCACATTGAAGTATTTATAGATGAAACCATAGGAAGTCTGAGATTTGTCCCAAGGAAAAAGTCATGAGGGCAATATGGGGGATATTGGAATAGGATATGAGTTGATAATTATTGAATCTGGGTGCTGAGGATTCTTTATTCTCTCTGCTTTCATACAGTCATCTCTCTGTATCTGCAGGCTCCATAGCTGCAGATGGAAAATACATCCTATGTAGTCGGCTCCCTCTGTACCAAACATGTACATTTTTTCTTGTCCCAGTTCCCTAAACAACACAGTCTCCTAACAACCATTTATATAGCACTTACATTGTATTAGGTATCATAAGTAACAGAGATGATTTAAAGTCTATGAAAGGATGCATACAGGTTATATGCAAATACTGTACCAATTTATATAAGGAATTTGAGCATCCAGAGATAGGGGGTGATGGTCCTGGAACTGACCCCCTCACATATCGAGGGATGTGCATATGTTTGAAATTCTTCGTGACAACTATAAAGGAATAGGGAGTACAGAGATTTCCTTGTTGAATCTGTGGGATGTTTAGAAAAACAGCAGTTGTGGCTTGACTGGTTGTTGTCACAGCCATCAATGAGTAATTAAGAAAATACTGCCCTGTGCCTAGGACGGCACTTGGTACTGGGGACTGGAGCAGAGGTGAGGGTGGCAGGAGTATCAAGGAGATTAGAATAGAATGAGGACGCTCACAGCATCCGCTGACTGGTTTGTCCAGTTTGGTTAAAGAATCAATTGCCATGATGTTTGGATTAATTGATTTCGGTTTTGAAAAGAGGTAAGTTGAATGTAAGGACAAGGTACCCCAAACTGTTAGATTTCTTTTTGTTTATCTCAAGTGGTTTATCTCTGTGGTGGAAGGAAATGAATTTTATTTTGCACCTCTGGATAAATTTCATATCAAACAACTTTGAATTTTATCTTCTTAATTTATCTCTCTCACTGTGACTAAATGACAATTTAGTCAGTGAATGATGAAAGAGCAAAAGGGTATAAAGTGAAACACTTTCAGAAACAGTCCATGTAATGATAGATTTTTTATGATTTACCCTTTATTTTCAGTAGATAGTTTTTCTTGAATACAGATGTTGACTTGATTAGTGCTGAAACTTTATCTGCAGGCTTGACATTGGCCTTTTTTCTTTTTTGGTGAAATGACATCCATTCTCCCTCTTTTCTGGTAGATTGATGATATTGATCTTATCAGTGCCAACATGGAGAATTCACTTGCTTCTGTTGGGGGTTTCTGCTGTGGCAGGTCTTTCGTAATTGACCACCAGGTAAGTTCTTTTTAAAGAAAAAAAAGCAAAAACAAACCAGTTGTTTCATTGGTCATCTCTAAAGGTAACTTCAGATTTACATTAAAATTTCATTCCTGTATAGTTTCTCACACAATTTTTTAGTCAGTTTGTTCAAGAATCACTCATATTATTTACATCTAGAAATTATGTCCCTGAAAAAAAATTCTTGTGTACATGTATAACTTTATGTATGCTGGGTCTTACCACCTCACCATTCAGTAGATGATACAGAGATTTGGTGCCTTTAGAATTTTTAGCTCTCCTCCCACAAAAGGCAGAGAAATGTATTTGTGTTTTTGACTGGTTTGTTTCTTTTCAGCGGCTTTCAGGCCAGGGATACTGCTTTTCAGCTTCATTACCTCCCCTGTTAGCTGCTGCTGCAATTGAGGCCCTCAACATCATGGAAGAGAATCCAGGTATAACCTATAAATGCCAGGAAATCAAAGACACCTGGGATATGGTAACCATGCTAGTGTTTTGCATTTTGGAGGTATTAGCCAGCAGAAATCGTCACATAAAACTGGCTCTGATTATATTATCCAGCGTTTATAGAAAGAATTGCAGTGAAGAAGTTGTACCTGCCTCAGGGATTTCTCTCCTCTTCCCAGGGATGGAGCCAAAGTACATCAGTACCCTGGGTGATAGAGATGACAGGAGGAGGAGTCAGTTCCAGACTTTAAATCACTTGGTTTGTCATCTTTCGAGAAATTAGTCTAGTCTGCTGCTAATTTTTGGTATATATAATTTTATGACTTTCATGTAGTTTCCTCCTTCAGTCTCAGAATCAGTTGATGCTCAGGCAAACCTGGTTTAAACACAGACCATACTCAATGGGCACAGTGACTAAATGTGCCCTTTTGGCTGGAAGAGTGCCTCTTCACCAAAGCCTAAAACAGAAAGGGAATAGCAGGCATTATGTGGTATTTCTGAATATTTGACGTTGGTTTTAATTCCAGGAATTAGGAAATGTGTGCACATTCATTTGCTTCTTTGTCAGATAGCCTGGCATGCCCACTTCCTGCTCATGTGTTTTAGTTATTTTCCTTGGAAAAAAAGAAAGCCATCAAGAAGAGGAAGAAATCATAAACATTACTATAGTGTCCATTGTTGACCCTATTATTTAGTGTCCATAAATAAGTAATATGTTTGTTCCCTTTAATTCTCTCAACCAGATTATTTTTAGAATCTTGAGAAGAACAAGAACCATTATTTGGTTGTGAAAAACCTCATCCTAGGTTTTGCTGAAAGTGGGGTAAAGTTAAGATGCAAGGATGAAAGCTAAAGTCTTTAGAGGAGTTTTTCTAATTGTGTGTTATTAGTACATGGAAGGATTTGTGGCTTTTCAAGTTGATGAGCTTGGACTGCATTTTTAAAAAACTTTTTGATATTAGTAATGAAATCTTTTAAATATACCAACAAGTGTGTGTATGTGTGTTTTAATTCAGGTATTTTTGCAGTATTGAAGGGAAAATGCAAACAAATTCATGAAGCTTTGCAAGGGTAAGTTTTATCTATTTTCAGCCAACTTAAAGTTTATCTGCATTTAAACAACTAATGAAAAATTGAATATCATCTCGCTGATTTTTAGTATATTTGATAGACTTGGGTCAGTTGACTGAATGTACCTAGGAACCTGGAAACTGAATTTATTCATATTTGTCCATGTGGACAAAACCAGAGTATCCATTCTGTTATAAAGTATCATGACTACTTTTCTAAACATGATACAGGCTCATTAATAAAATATTATAGTAGTATAGAAAGTACAAAGATGAAAATAACAACCTGACCTGCTACCACCAGAATTAATAGGGTAAGCTTTAGAGTATCTCTCACATCTATACACACAAAAGGTTATTATTATATACATATATATATATCAGATGACAGTGGACTCTTACTGTCCATGTTATTTTTAAGAAAATTTCTGTTTTATTTAAAATACAAGAAAAAGAAACAAGTGAGATTGAAGTGAACCTGAAGTGAAATGAATGTTTGTTGATTTGTTTCAACTACAGAAGAGTAGTTCCTGGCGATTCCTTTAGAATTGAGGTTAGTGGCCTCTTTAGGCAAATTCATGTTGCCCAAGTTTTTGTGTGTGTTTGTTTTGTTTTGCTTGTTTGTCCTAAGGTGACACATGCCTTCTGGTGGCAAAGGTCCTATTTCTATTTTAGATCTAAAACTTAGAGACTTTAGAAAAGGAAAAGGACAGTTGATAAATGAGCACATCACAGATGTTCCAGATAAACTGGGAAAGAAATAATTAAAGTTCCGGGTGTGTCCACATGAAAGTACAAAAGTTCTTGCATGATTTATGCTAGAGAACATTGTTTGTACTGGTTCCAGTTACTTGGTTTATGAAATATTAATACGCTAACACAGCCCTGCACATTCAAGTCACCATAAATTTGTGAACACCAACTTCAGATGCTCTTCTTTCTGACTGTGTCCAGTCCTCCCCTTTCCCAGCTCTTTCATACCTTTCTTCTCCAAAATCCCCCGTCCTTCATCTTACCCACCTGGGCTAACTGACAGCCCTATCTCATGCTGTCATTTGGGAACTCCCTCACAAACCAACGCCCTTCCAGGTATCTGAACCGTCTCCCCTCATGTGAGAGCCAAAGAAATGTTCTTCCAACCTTCACAGGCTCTTCTTAAGGACCCTGCATTTGGCTGTCACCCTGTCCATTGTCTCCAGTCTCCCCTTTCCTGCACTCACTAGCAGCCAAGTGCACGCTGCTCTTCTTGCCTTAGTCCCTCTTCTGATGACCCACATTGCCCTGTAGCAGTTAACTCGCTGCTCTGCTTCTCCTTGTAGCTAAGCCAAGGTTTTTTCTCCTCCATATCCTCATGTTATTTACACTTGAAACTACTGGAAGGACTGGGAAATATGCCTGTGCTTTACCCAGACATTTCAGTCACTAGTGGCCATTGCAGTGCGAAACCCAGCAGGTAGTCTCAGGGCTCTTCATCTTCGCTCACTAGCTTCTAGCACAGCTGCACGTGTATTCCTTTTTGCGCCCTCTTTTTTTGAATTCTTCTGACTTTCCCTCTATCCCTTTGAATTGCTTCATGTGGTCTCCTCTGAAAGCCTTCTTACAGAATCATCCTCTTTAGGGCTTAGTCCTTGCTTTCCTTTTAGCCTCCTTCCATCCTTGGAGCTTGAGATTATTTCATGACACATGTGTGAACAGCGCACATTCGTTATCTCCAGTTCATCCCACTCTTTGACATGGGGTCTCACATCCAGTGCTCCCTTAGCATCTCCACTTGGAGGACTCCACAAACTCCTCCCACCAGACACAGTGTCGGCAGTGTGGGAATGAATAACACAGGTGTCTAGACTTTCGAGGGAAGAGGAAGTGAAACAGCTGGGAGGCCAGTGTGGCGAGAGGGGAGAAGCAGAGCACCGAGGAGAGGACAGGGCCAGGTCATAGACCTGAGCGAGCAAGGCTGTGTGGGCCACGGCAGCAGCCTGACTCGGATAGCAAGGCTCGGCTTGTTCTGAGCAGGAGAGTCCGTACCATGTCTGACCTCTTGTGTTGTGTGAAAAAAAAAATAGATTATTTGGTGATAAAATAGAAGCAAGGAGACCAGCGATGACATTGTTGCAATGATTTGTACAAAAGATGATGGTGACTCAGGCCTCATAGGGACAGCAAGAAATGTATGAATTTTGGAATTTGTTCCCTGGTGAAGTTAGCTGGGTTTGCTGGAAGTTCATATGCATGGAGAGTGAAAAAGAGAAGACTCAAAGATGATCTTAAGGATTAGGGTCTGAGCAACTTAGATGGCATTGCTAGTATGGGAGATGGGTAGTAGAACAGTTTGGGGAAATTCATTTGTTGTCCAGTATTGGGTATGTTAAGCTTGACATGCCATCAGACGGGAGTGTTTAGTATACAATTTGATGTTTAAAGGTGAGGACTCAGCTGGAGATAAATACTGAGTCATTTTTTTTTTGGCATGATGTGCGCGCGTGCGCGTGTGTGTGTGTTTCTGTGTGTGTATAAAAGATGTTTAGCCCTATTTCCAGTAGGTGTGTGTCACCATTTGTGTGCTGGGGAAACAGGTCAAAAAAAATCACGCAATGTTTTTATTAGAGGATAAAATGGACTTTAAATGACCCTGTCTAAATAATATAGCCTGTAGTTCTCATGATGTATATATGGTGATCATTTGAAAATACATGGTTTTTACCCCTAAGGAAAATTTGGCTTCCTCCCGGAGAAGTAGTTTTCTGTTCTGTTAAATCCCGAGAGAAAAGACAGTAATTGTAATTCAAGCAAAAATTTAAATAAGGGGCCTCCTTGGTGGCACTGGTTTAGTGCTGTGCTGTGGAGCTGTCGGCAGCGGTGACGTGAGTTCGACGCTTGGCCAGGGAGATTACTACATGGCATGGCAGACCTCCCCTGCCTTGCCTGCTGCTCCCCTCTGCAGTGTATTTTCTCAGTCTGCCTGTTCTGCTCCCTACTCTGTCTCTGGTGAACCCTCTCGCTGCCCCACGCCTCTGGCCTGTACCCCAGCTTGTATGCATAAATAAATAAACCTTTTTAAAAAAATTTAAATAAAACCTACAAATAAAAGTGAAATTTTTCAATCTAAGTATTGCTGGTGGTGAAAATATAACAATGTCAGAAATCATCCATATAGTTTATGGAGAAGACAAGAGGCAGACTAAAACATAAATAACAAGCAAGGAAACTTAACTTTATCAATTGTGACAAGTGGTCCATGAAGGAAACACTAATAGAAAATGATGATGCAGACCCCCCTTAAAATAGCTCATAAGGGGAGCCCCCAGGAGGTGATTCTGGACTTAGAGCTGGGGTTTGTGTCACTAGCGATAAGAGCTGGAGCCAGCAGATGAGAGGGAATGAAAGGACCGCGGCTTAATTTGGGGTTGAGCGAGCTTGTGAGGATGGGCTGCCAGTGCTGAGGTGGATGAGGGGCAGGGCCTGGGGACCTTCGAGGCGGGGCAGGGGGACTCTGGGAATGACTCCTGTGTTTTCTATGAAACAGAAGCCAGAGGCATCTCCCAGGACAGCAAGCCGCCTTCCCCGCCAGCCTCACTGAATCAGTGTTGCAGGCATTTCCTAGACCTAGAAGCACTGCCTGGGGTATACATTTCTCTGTCAAAATTGGAAATGCCACTAAATGATGTTTCCCTTAAAGTCACAAATTTCTAATAACATCCAGTGGGCCTTGGCATTGCTGGCTGTGTAAAATTATATGTGAGATGTCTTTGAACCTGGAAAGAACTTATGCTTGTGTGTGTGTCTTCCCTTCTTCAGCATTTCTGGATTAAAAGTGGTGGGGGAGTCCATTTCCCCAGCATTTCACTTACAGCTAAAAGAGAGCACTGGATCTCGAGAAAAAGATGTTAAACTACTTCAGGAAATTGTAAATCAAGTAAGTATCTGTTTTCCAGTGGCTGTCTTCTTACCCTGCGCCCAGGCAATGTCTTCTGTCATTTTTAAGGAAGGTCTCTTTGCCCCAAGAGGTGGGGTATAATGGGAGTTGCTGGCCACCCCTTGTTCAGATGCCTAGTCATCCTCTTAGCTGGCCCTGCCCAGGTGAGTCTGGAGCTTGTCTTTACTGACAGCTACAGTTTGTCCCATTGGGTCAATGTCAGCTCCAGCTGAGGTGGTGGTCTGTGTACATTATATTAGAATGTATATTGCTTCTACTCTGAATAATTAACCTTCCAGAAAACCCATTTGTTTCCCATTTACAGAGCCAGGCTTTCATCTGTGTCGGGGGGGATCATTGCATGTGGTAACTGTGCACACTCCTGGACTAGTAAACCCCCAGCTGTGCTGGGCACCCCCGGGGGAGACTCACTTGCCCTTTGCTTTTGCTGTTCAGTAGAGCTGTGTCTCCTGATCCTCGCCTCCTCACTTTCCTCTGTGCCACTCCTCTCTCACATCCAGTGGCCCTGCAGCACTGTGGGCATGTGGGCCTGGGCTAACACCACCCTTTACCTTAATCTGAAGGTCATCTAGGATTATTTGAGAGTGAAAACAGCCTTCATTGGCCTGCTTGTCTGGAAGGTTCCTTCCAGAGGCTCCTGCTCCAAGTATGTGCCGCCAGGTGTCAAGGTAACAGTGGTGGCTGCCTTTTGGTGTGAGCCTTTGGCGGGCCTGTGGCTCAGGGAGGGCAGGCCCTTGTCTCGTATGGGGAATGCAGTGTGATGCCTCCTCGACTTCATGGCTTGTGTCAGCGCCCCATCTCCTACAACATGTGAACCACATCAGATGGAGTAACAGATCCGTGGACAGCTCTGTGCAGTGTGTGCCCTTCCAGAGTCAGTTGTCTCAAATAAAACAATAAAATCACACCTGAGGTAGCTAATTAAGGAAATGTGTCAAACTAGGAATGACTGGGCTAGACGGACTCTCGCTTGCTGCAGGAAGAAATGTCCCAGTTTTCCCCACAGGCACAGCAAATATAAAAAGACAGACCCTTTAAAGAGGGAAAGCATCCCACAGACTCCTTTCTCCTTTCTCCGTATTTATTGTTCAGTCACTTAAATTCGTTCATACATAAAAGGGGAAGTAGAGCATCCTGCTGATTAGAATTCTTAAACAAATGTAATACCCAGCAAGCTTATAAAATAAATACAACTGAATAGACGTACCAGTAAAATCCAAATTAGTTACATTACCCTCCTGTGACCCCCGAGTTTGTTTCCTAAACCGAGTTGCTGGGTTGGTGAGGCTGACCAGGAGCTGCAGAGCGGGCTGTTGACACTGTGCATCCCAAGCCGCATCTCAAAGTGCCAACGGCCACGTGGCTTGTGGCTTCTGGCCTGGACAGTGCAGCATGAAATGCCATTGCCCTGGAGGGGTCTGTAGAACGGCACTGTCCAGGCTCTGTCGGCCCATTATGGTTTTGTCTTTAGTGGTTATAGTTGGACAGTCGAATTGCAGCTGTCATTGAAGAGAGCATTCAGTGTACCTTCCTGTGCTCATTGCCTTGGTGTCTGCAGCTACGTTGTAAATGGATTCCCTTTTTTCACACAGTGCATGAACAGAGGCATCGCACTAACTCAGGCACGCTACCTGGAGAAAGAAGAGAAGTGCCTCCCACCTCCGAGGTTGGTAGATGGTAAAACATGACCTGACTTTCATTTTTCCTACTTTACGTTCCGTGTGAAATGTGTTTTTGAGAGTCCGTTAGAGGGTAAGGAAGACTGTGTCAAGCTGCACAACTCTGCTTGGATTTTCTTGTAAACAGACAATATAAACTTAAGGTACTGATACCGACACTGTAGTGCTGAAAATGTGTTTTATCCCTTTAGCTTTTCCTTTTCTCTAGCTTACTTCGTTATAAGAATATAGCATATAAAACAGATGCAAAATGTGCAGTAATCAACTGTTTATATTGTTGGAAGGCTGCTGGTGGACAACAGGCAGTTAGTAGCAGAGTGTATAGATTTTCTACTGCGGGTGAGGAGTCAGGGTCCCTAACTCTTGTTCATTTGTTCTCTGGTCTTAAGTTAGATGTTTTCCTATTTTAACTGAAAAGCCCTCAGGACTCACTGAACCCTCCTTTTTAACTTAAAGAAATGGCTGCAGTCCCAAGAATGAACTGGGGTAGAATAAGTGCCAGCCAGTGCTCACTGTGCTAACACAGCCTACTGTGCGAGCAGGGGCAGTCCTGCAGGAAGGGGCACAGGCCGGCTGGGCGGGCACTTGGCCTGCTGCTGTCCAAAACACCATGTGGCGCTTCATGTGACAAACTCTTAGGAAACACCCAGGGAACATCTAGGGAGGTCCCACAAGCTCTACATTGGGAGGTGCCTTGACTTACGATAGAAAATGTTTTGTTTATTCAACAAAGCATCCCGAGCCTTTGAGCACATCCGGTGCCATTGAAGGAGGTAGATTCCCAAAGCACGAAGGTTCGCGCTCATGGTACTCAGTGAGATCACAGGAAGAGGCCACAGTTAGTTCTGGCCTAGGAGGGACTCAGGTGATATTCAAGCTGAGTCTGGAAAATTAAACCTGTCAAACATGGTTGTCGACACCTGGTGGGCGTTGTGGCCTTCCTGCAGCGTGTGCAGTGATGGCCAGATGTCCCACAAGTCCATCTGGAGAGCCCGGAGCACAAATATACCAGCAAGAGGAAGGTTGGAGAAGGGGAGAAGGGAGGTCCAGGTGAGCAGCAGAGTTGCAGCACTGCACAGAAATGCGGTGCCAGGCTGGGCTTCTGGGAGCCACTCTGGCAGCAGCTGAAAACACCCTCACAATCTTGTGCTCCTTTCTCCTTTCCCCAGTTGAAAGGTGTGAGCCAGGGTTGAGGAAGATAAGCTGTATCTGTTCGGTGTCCTCAGGACTCCATGCCCAACACAGAGCTGCTCAGTAAATATGTGTCCAGTGGACTAAATAGATGTTTACAGAGGGAAGTGAGGGCACAAAGGGTAGAATCACCCTGTCAGGCTCTATTTCTTGTCTTCAGTTTTCCGAAAACCTGAAAATTGCTGCCTTGCCTCAATGTTACTAGATTTTCACATGACTGCTTAGATTATAACTGTGAGTAACCAAACCCTCTTTCATTTCAGCAGTGTTGAACTTCTGCCTCAGGCGTGATGTGCTTGAAGCAGCAATAGATTATTTAAAAGACCAAGGGTCCTGGCAACCCTGGACAGAGCCATCCCTGCCAGGGTACTTTGACTAGACACACACACGTGGTTCAGGCTGCCACCAGCAGACTTCTGTAAAGGTCCAGACAGGCTGCAGGACGTGGGCCTACCACAACTGCACCCTCTATGGTATCAAGAAAACAGCTACAGACAGCAGGTCCACTAATGGGAAGCTGGGTGATATAGAACTTGGTGCACACAGATAGGCTCAGGTGAGATAGACTTACATGATAATTTTTTGTCTCCCTTTTCAGCATTAGGGTTGTGGTTACAGTGGAACAAACAGAAGAGGAACTGGAGAAAGCCGCATCCACAATTAAGGAAGTGTCCCAGGCTGTGATGCTTTAGTGTGAACCTCGGGCCAGATGGCCGCCTGCCACATAACACGAAGACAGAGCTCAGTGTTGCTGCTGAGCGTCTGGGAAGAGGGCTTGTGGATATTTGGTGGTTTTTTAATAGATAATATGGATATGGACTCTGGATGGCCGTGAGAAGGATGCTGGTTGTTTTTAAAAAGAAAACATATCTAACAGCCCGAGATATTTATAAGAGGAAAACTAATGACAGCAGAAAACTAGTATTTAAATTGTGCTATTTAGTACTATTTAAATGTTTTATTACACTAGTATTTTATATTCTTTTTGTTGTTGTCATTTAAAAATGGAGCTTCAGTTTATCTCCTCTGCCTTCTAATAGTAAAGATTCTGTAAACACCCTTTAATAATTTCATAGAAAAATATCTTTGCGACATTAAAGCTTTGAGGAACAACACTTCAACATATGTGATGCAAAGTATATTCTGAAAGATCTAGTTCAACCACATCTTTTTCAGTCTTTATCATGTGAAGCTCAATGGTGGCTAATAAAGGAACACTTTGTGTGATTATTGTAAACTTTTCATTATAATATATTTGAATCCTAGAATTTTTATATACACTAAATATTGATGTTATACCATTTCTATCTGCTGATCTTAGCATATCTAGCTAGAGAGTAGTCATTATACTTCCTAAGTAAGCAATAATTTAAATCGAATACTGTTTTATTTTAATATAATTGACCTTTACATTTATTATGTGTTGACTTCTAATCTGTTTCAGGAAGAGGATTATTGTGATGATCCCAAAGTATAAACCATGTCTTTGATATTTTAGAATATCCTAAATGTATTCCTTTTTTTGTATTGTGGGTTTGCCTAGAGACATAAAATTGAAGGCTTTTTCTAAGTCAGAAAAGGAAAAGGAGACTTTTTGTTCTTTTCAGATTATGAATTCCAAATATTTTTAAAAAGATGTGAAAGCACTGAAAATAAAATGTTTAAGCTGTAATTCAGCCACCTGATTTTTTTCTTTAGCAAGCCAAGTTAGTTGGTATAAATGTTTGTGATATATGCCACATAGGGCAGAAATAATATGCATTATTCCTTGTCTTATTAAAGGTAAGGGAATGAAATTATTAAAAGATGTCATTTTTATAATCTATGTTAATATCAACCAATGGTCTTCAACATCTTTTTAAATAACATATTTTGTAACGTTTAGTGTCTGTTTTGCTTGAGGTATTTCGTACATATGTGCCTTGTGATTGCTGCTGCTTTAAAGAATACTCTTTGGGGGATGAATCTATTTTGTTTTGTTAATGAAATAAACGTACATTCCTGTTAAGAAGTCTCTTTGTCTATGTAGTATATTCAACACAGTAGTCTCTTGATCTTAACATTTTGTAAACCTAGCAACAGATTCTGTATTCCAGTAGGAAGTTACTCCAGGAGGACTTGCAGGAATCCAGGCCCATGATTCTTTCTACAACTGCTTTACAGAAGCCTACAAGTACCGAAGACTTCCAGGCAAAGCAGTATTCCCTCTCCCTTGAATTCACACGCATAGCTTAGAAACTGTCCTGGGTGTTCTAGTGAGGGTCCAGGTCTCCTAACAATAAGTTTCCCCTTTCATCTCCCACAGTGGTGAATAGGGAACTGAGGAGAACAGTGGTCAAGTCTGGGGCTGGCTCTGAAGCATGTGGACAATGAAAGAACCTTCTGTTTAAATACTAGTGTGTGTGTTCCAGGTGCACATGCAACATCATGGGATGCCACTAAAAGTGAAAGAGCTAAGTAAGTATGTGTTGCCAGCATTCCCAGCTCCTTCCAGTTAAGAAAGGTGGGGGTTTACAGCCCAGCCCTGGCTTAATTCACAGGTTGAGAGCAATTAGGGGAGGGCTGAAGGTTGGGCCTTCTGAGAGGCAGGCAGGCCTGGGTCCCCTGCAGGGAGGACCCCTCCCCATCACAGATGTCTCTCTGTCTCGCACCCTGACACTGTCACTGAGTAGCGTTGAGTTAGAACAGGGCCCAGATACCTTTTCCAAGGGCCTCAGATCTGTGCGTGACAAATCATTTTATGGTTGTCCATCTGCCTCTTCTAAAGTCTTGGGTTTTCTCTTTTCTCTTTCCTCAGTTCAAATGCAGAGGAAACCCTCCTTTGCCCTGGTGCAGATGACCCACAATCTCCTTGCAGCTGAGCATGAAAGGCACTGAGCATGTGTGGGGCCCATGGGCCTCTGTATCTATCTCCCGTCTCCTCTTGCCTGGATGACATCCTGCCTCATCAGATTCTCCGCTCAACATTGACATGCAAGGTCCTAATTTGTTGTCCTGGGATGAGGAAGCTTACTTTTTTGTTGCCTGTGTTTTTTAAAATTACACAAGTGAGGGAGCCTCCCTGGTGGCTTAGGGTTTAAGTCGTAGCACTACCTCTGTGAAGGCTCAGGGAGCTGATCCACAAATGGCGCAGCAGACCTCACTTGTCTCGCCCACTGCTCCCCTCAGCAATGGATTTCAGTAGATCTCTTTGTTCTCTTCCCCACTCTTGCCTCCAGTGAATCCTCTCATCCCTTCCCCCCGCCCCCATCTCTGGCTTACACCCAATTCTTCTATGCTAAAATAAAATAAATAAAAAGGGAATTGGTACATTTTTAAAAAATGACACAAGTGATATATGTGTTCACATTAGACATTTGAGCAATAAGGAGGCCTGAAAAATAAAACTGAAAAATCCTATTTCCACCCATTTCCACATACTCCCAGGGGGAACTCCATTCACACTTTGTTGGATATCCTCCTCCAAGAACATGTTCTAAATATTTACTTAAATACCTATACTCAAATGGAGTTTTTAAAAGCATTCAAAACAATTGCCTTGTTCTGACAATATAGGAATTTTTTCATACTAGTCCCTCTATCCTTTAATCCATCAGATTATCAAAGATTGGATGTGTTAGAATTTATTTGACCAATTTTCTTTTTATAGATATTTTAGGTTTCTAATTCTTTTCCATTACACACAATGATGACATGAATGTCTTTAAACGTAACTTTGTGTACCTCTGAGGATTTGTTTTGTGGATTTTTAGAATCTGAGTCTATGAGTTTGCAAAAGTAAATACCAACAAATACTTTGTCATCTATATCACATGCATTTTTTTCTTTCTATTCTTGAGTTTATCTTTCTTTCTAAAACTTTCAATTTTTTGTGCTGTCTAATCTACCAGTCTTTTCCATTATGACCTGGGAATTTGCCTTACTAAAAAATGTCACTACCTCAGAATCATAAGGCCCTCCTCTCCCTTCCAAATAATTCCTTCTAGGGATTCATAGCCTTTTGGTAAGCTGTTGATCTTCTCTTGGGCAATGCCCAAACTTGCCAACTATTGTTGATTCCAAATATGTTTGTGTAGCTGGTAAGTTTACTATCTTTGTCATCTCCCAAATAATCTTGGTCATTCTCATTTATTCTCTTCCAGAAATATCAGCTTATCATATTTTCACAGCATGGTTGTATCTGCACCACATCTTCTAACACATAGCTGGAGACCTTAATTCTACCAGTTATAAACTGCTTGGGAAGATCAGGTCCTCCCACCAGCTGTGTTGATGGAAACCTCTTCTAAAGTCATCTTTGTCTCCACAGCACCGGTGCTACCTCACCTTAACAGACACTTGGTAAGCATTGAATGCACAGATATCTGGGATAGAACAATGCCTCTCGTGTAAATTCTATATATTCTTGTGTCTATTCTGTATATACTCTTCCTCACAGCAATTGTAAGACCCCGAGCACATGCCTTTCCCTCCATGACAAGTGGCTTTTTTGATAATGGAGGAAACAGCCTCAAGGGTGAGTTTCTGACCAAATGATGCAGGGTTCTAGGAAAATGTAGTAAATGAAGCTTCCTGTCTAGTGAAAGTGGGAGTGGTGGAAATATAGGTAAAAACCAGCAATTAGAACCTTCTCTAACAACCTTCAGAAAGTTCTGGAAAAGGAGAGAGACACCCCTTTCTTGGGCTCCCTGTAAGAATTAAGGAGCAGTAGACAACTCTCCCAAAAGATGGATGAACCTCTGCTTGGACAACTGACAAAAAATTTCAAAAGAGTACACTGAGTACAGTCCCAGCAAGGCCCTCCTGCTGCTCCTGGCGCCTCTGGCTGCTGGAAATCAAGCTGAGGAAGACAGTGTTCCTGGACTGGGGTTTTCAAGGCACCACACGTTGTGCTAAGCACTCTTAACTTCTGAACTCTCATCATGAAAACCCTGATGGTTACTGTCGATACCCTTGTTTTGTAGCTAAGAAAACTGAGGCACAGAGAGGTGCGGTGACCTGTCCCAACACAGCCAGTAAGTGTAGAATCTGGCTAGAACCCAGGCAGTTTGGCTGCAGCAACTCTGCCTGTCCACCAAGCCACACAGCTCCTTCAGCAGGATCACACTGTCATTGTGCTGTCTCTAGAGCTGTCTCTGGGGGTCAGAATGTCAGATGTCTATCTGTGATCTCTATGGAGATGACATATATAACAGTGTAGCTGTGTGAAATCCGTAGGGGTCATTACCTAGTGTAAATCAGGAGTTCTAAGAACACACGAAAGGGAGTGATTCACATAGAAAGTGGGGAAAGAGTAGTGTAACCCACTAAAAATACTTTGTAGAGTTAACATTGACTTAATCCCACTGCAGACACATTACTTGGAGATTGTATGTAAACTATGTTAATGGTAGTTATTTCTAAGGGCATGACTTGAGGAAATGTTAGCTTCTTTATCATTATTGAAAATTTAGTAATACCAAAAAAGGAAAATACCTTGGAAAACATAAATTGCTTTAGAAATGTAGTAGTTCCACTCCTCCCCCATTTTCAGAGGATAAGTTCCAAGAATCCCAATGTATTCCTGAACCCACAGATAGTACAAATCCTATATATGCTCTTTTCATATACATATATACCTATAATGAGGTTGAATTTATAAATTAGGCAAGTAAGAGATTAACAACAATAACAATAAAATAGAACAATGATAAAAACATGCTGTAACAAAAATGTGAATGGTCTCTCTCATATCTTATTGTACATCATTTTTTCTTTGACTTTTGTTGGGCATAAATAACTGAAAACTTGGAATACAAAACCATAGATAAGGGGCTACAGCTGTAAAAGATTTATGGGTTTATTTTTTATGCACTCTTTCACTTTTGTATTTTGCATTTATTTCATTTCCAATCTAAATATTCTCTTTAATGTATTTTTTTCCTGTGCATGCCTCTCTTTTTACTTTTTAAAATTAAATTTGTCATTTGTTTACATGTTTACATAATGTTGGAGTTGCATTTTTACTCCTCCATATGTGCTCAAGCTTCACTCATGCTATGCCAAACCTCCAGTGCCAATGTACTACCCCCTTCCGTCCCCTAAGTCTCTTCTCCTTAACCCCTGTTCTCTCCAGTAACCAGTATATTTTTCACTAAGCTTAATATCTATTTTGTTTGTTCGTTTAAAGATTTATTTTTTTGATTTTATTTATGCATACAAGAACTGGGATGTAGGCCAGAGGTGTGGGGCAGTGAGAGGATTCACCAAAGACAAAGTGCAGAGCAGAACAGGTGCATCTACTGAAATACACTGCTGAGGAAAGCAGCAGGCACGACAGGAGAGGTCTGCTGTGCCATATGTGGGTTAGCATCCTTGCCAGGGATTGAATTTAGGCTCTGTTGGTGATAGCACTGAGATTTAATCCCTAGGCCAGCAGGAGGCCCCTTAATATGTTTTTGTTGTACTTTGCCAGTATTTTTTTTGTTATTTATTTTCACAGATAAATACGTATGATTATCTGTCATTCACATTTTGACTTAATAATCTCATAGCCCATCCACTGTGTCCCAAAAGGAACAATTTCACCTTTTTAATGGCTGTGGAGTATTCCACTTAGTATACATGCCACAATTTTTTTATCCAGTCATCGTGCAATGGGCATGTTGTCTGGTTCCATGACTTGGCAATTGTGGAAAGTTCTACTATGAACCTATGAATAGCAGTCTATTCATATTAGAGTTTTCATATTGTTTGGATAAATACCTAAATACCTAGCATAGGTATGGCTGGAGTGTATGGGATTGCCATTTTTTATTTTTTTAAGGAATCTTTATATCATTTTATATAGAGACTGCATCAACTTGCATTCCCAGCAATAACAAATTTTCTCCACATGCTCACCAACAATTGTTATTTTTATTTGTAATATAGACCATTCTCACAAGGGTAAGGTAATATCACATTGTTATTTTAATTTGCACTGACCTTAAAATAAATTATGTTGGGGCCTCCTTGGTGTCACAGGGGTTACAATCTCTGTGCTATCAAGCTATCACCAGCCACTGAGGCATGAGTTCGATCCCTGACCAGGGAGCTAACTAACCCACATAGCACAGCAGACCTCTCTTGCCTTGCCCACTGCTCCCCTCAGCAGTGTATTTCAGTAGATCTGCCTGTTGTGCTCCCCACTCTGTCTCTGTTGAATCCTCTCACCCCCTTCACCTCTGACCTATACCCCAGTTCTTGTATGCATAAAATAAAGAAAATAAATCTTTTAAAGTTATGTTGGGCAATTTATCATGCACAGTAGACCAGTTGAGTCTTCTTTAGAAAAGTGTCTATTTAGGTCTTTTGTCCAGTTTTTGATTGGGTTGTCTGTTTCTTTGTTATGGATTATGTAAGTACTTTGAATATTTTGGAAATTAGCCCATTGTTGGATGTTTGATGTGCAAATATCTTCTCCTTGTCTTTAGATTGTCGGTTTTGTTTTTGTGTTGGTTTCTGTTGAGGTACAGAAGCTTTTTAGTTTGATACAGTCTCACTTGCTTATTTTTGCCTTTGTTTCCCTTGTTATTTGAATTGCATCCCAAATATATCTTTGTGGTAGCTGTCCTATATGTATCCTATAGTGTCTATGTTTTTGTTTAAGTATTTGATGATTTCAATTCTTATATCCACATCTTTAATCAATTTTAATTAATTTTTGTGTATAACATTAAGCATAAATCTAGTTTCATTGTTTTGCATGATACTATCCAGATTTGCCAACACCGTTTGTTAAAAAGGCTTTCCTTTCTCTATTGTATGGTGATAAATTACAGTAATGACTACCTACCAGTGTCCATTATTTCACCCCTTTGAGTGAAGTATTGAAAGCTCACTTCTTTCTAGATCCCTCTATCCTTCCCATTTTTAAATATGATTGTGTTATATGTTTTCCCTACATGTATCAAGCACCACAACAATGGTTTTATCACTTTGGCTTCAATAAAGAAACTCAAGTGGTGCAGACAGCCTGTTATTTTCACCTCTATACCCATTTTTCTTCTTTCTCTTTGTGAATGTTCTATCATGTGTCTGTTGCCATAGTCTGTCCCAATCCACTCAGGTTGCCATAACAAAAGTATCCCAGACTGGGCAATGCAACAACAGAAATTTATTTCTTCCAGCTCTGGAGACTTGAAGTCCTAAAATCAAGATGTCAGAGTATTGGTTTCTCATGGGGCTGTTCTCTTTGACTTGCAGACGGCTGTTGTTGTGCTGTGTCTACACATGCCGAATTATATGTGCACAGGACCCTGGTGCCACTGCCTCTCCTTGCAAAGACACCAGTCCTTTCACAGTAGGGTCCCCCTATAATAACCTCATTTAACCTCAGTTACCTCCTTGAAGATACTATCTCCTCATACAGTCATATTGGAGGTTAAGGGTGCAACCTATGTTTGGGGTGGGGAGCGAGTCACAATTCAACCCAGGCTATATTTTTGGTTTGGGATGCTTCTTTTAGTTAATCTTTAAAGGTAAACCTGCTGGCAACAAATTCTTAATTTTCCTACATCTGAGAATGTCTTATTCTTCCCTTACTTATTGAAGAACATTTTTGCCAAATATAAGATTCATGGTTGAGAGTTCTTTTCTTTATCATTTGAAAAATATTCCACTAACTTCTGGTCTTGATGCTTTTAGATAATTAATCCAGTGTCATTAAATTTGGACTTCCTCTGCAGAGAATGCATTATTTTTTAAGGCTTTTTTTTCCTCCTCCAGTTTTTCTGAAGTTTAGTGATGATCTGTCTTTTTTTCTTTTGGGGAATTTATCTTATTTGGGATTCACTTACCTTCTTGATTTGTAGCTCTATTTCTTACCTAGTATAAGGAGATGTCAGCTATTACTTTTTTGAATACTTTTTCAGTCCCCACACTTTCTCTTCTCCTACTGGGATTCCAAATGTTAAATATTTTAGGTGTTTAATTCGATATCTGTTTCACAAATCCCTGAGACTCCACTCATATTTTTCTGTTTTCTTTCTCTTGTTCAGATTGAATAAATGCTACTTATTTGCCATCAGATTGAGGCATTCTTTCTACCCCCATTTCCACTCTAAAGCCCAGCATGTGAGTTTTACAATTTCAGTTACTGCATTTTCCAGTTCTGTAGTATCCACATGACTCTTCATTATAACTTCTATTTCTTTGATTTTTATTTTTTCATGTTTCAAGAGAATTTGAAATCCTTCTTGAAACATTCTTTTTTTTTTTTTAAGATTTATTTTTTATTTATACATACAAGCTGGGGTACAGGCCAGAGGCGTGGGGCGGCGAGAGGGTTCACCAGAGACAGAGCGGGTAGCAGAACAGGCAGATCAGAAATACACTGCTGAGGGGAGCAGCGGGCAAGGCAGGAAAGGTCTGCCGCGCCATGTGGGATTCTCCCTGGCCGGGCGTCGAACTTGCGTCGCTGTTGCTGACAGCTCCACAGTGCAGCGCTTAACCGCTGCGCCATCAGGGAGGCCCTCTTGAAACATTCTTAAAACAACTGTTTTATCCTTATCAAATACTTTCAACATTGCATTCATTTCAGTATTAGCATCAGTTGATTTTTTTCTCATTAAAAGTGTGATTTTCCTAGTGCTCAGTATGATGATTGAAATTTTTATTGTATTCCAGATAGTTCAGCTATGATATTAGGAAATTCTTAATGATTCTTAATTCTTAATGTTTTATTTTAGAAATTGATACTTTTTTTAACCTTCATGTCTAGTTCTGGCCTACTTTTTTTTTTTAAGATTTATTTGTTTATGCATACAAGAGGCTAGAGGTGTGGGGGGTGAGAGTATTCACCAGAGACAGAGTGGGGAGCACAACAGGCACATCTACTGAAATACACTGCTGAGGGAAGCAGCAGGTAAGACAGGAGGTCTGCTGCACCATGTGGGAAGCGCCCTGGCTGGGGATTGAACTTGTGCTGCAGTGGCTCTGGATAGCTTCATAGGCTGAGACTTAACCCCTTGCACCACCAGGAACTCTCTGGCCTACTTTTTGGACCATTGTTCCAATGACAGTTTAGTTTTCAGAGCACTTGCAGTTCAATTCTGGTCTGTCTTGCGTGTCTGGCATTTCTGGGGCTCTTGCTGGTCCCTGGTGGTGCTGCTGGAAGAGATAGCTATTATTCCAGGGCCCTCTGGTATTGTGGGCCCTTCTGGCTTGGGAAGTGAAATCACCAGACTCAGGTTTTAAGTCCCTGAGCGGAGCAAAGAGAGATGCTGGGCTCAGCGCCTGTGCTGCACTTTGATAAATAAGCCCCCACCCTGGAGACCGAGGTGTGGAGAAGGGGGTGGGTGTAGTCAGTGGGGCTTTGAAGGAAAATTGTGCCCCCTGAGGTGCCCCCTCGACTGTGAAGTGGGAGTTAATGCCTCCCGCCCTTTGATCTCGGTTGGGTTTCTCCTTTCCTGCTTCACAGACTTGTCTCATTTGTTTCTCTGTGCCCCTTGGTGGTTCCAGGTTTCAGACCTTTCTGATATGCATAAGGGATAGGTGGGAGATAAAAGCACTTAACCACCTCTTCATTCTTGAAGTCCTGACCAGTTTACTTTCTTTCCAGCTTTCAGAATTCTGTTAGATTATTTCAGTTGGATGTTTCATTATTTTTAGTAGGAATAGGTAGGGGAAATGAGTCCACTCTTTCTGTTCCAGGCACAGAAGTGGCTTAAGATTTTGCAAATGGAAATAAGGAAGAACCATTTGAACTCTGTGGGGGCAAGAGCCATGGCTGGGTGTTGGTGCAGAGCAGGCGTGCTGTCATGATTCCTGGCTGGATAAATGAGTAAATGGAGTTTTCATACTTTAATTCAGTACCCTGAAGACATCTGTAAGGCAGATCCCCATTTCCCTGAATTCTTGGACAAGATTTCCCAGAGCTCTTTGGCTGCCTCTTTTTGAGAAAAGACTACATTGAACTGGTGAACTAAAGGTAGGAGAAATGACATCAGCAGTTCTTTTTAAGACTTTATGTTGAGATTTCAATTTCATGTCATGTAGGTCATGTTCCCTTTTCTCTCTGAATATTGTTTTGCCTCTCAGATGTGACTTTTTAAATGAAAGCACCGTAGTGACACAGTAAATAACTCTACAGTGAGAAGATCAGCGGTGCTCGGCATGTTTCATAAAGGATCACACCCACGAGGCTTTGTTTCTGTAAATCTGGATTTTACCCCCAACAGATATCCCACTTCTTTTATTCCAAAGATGAAATACATAAGGAATTCATTAAGAAATCAGGCTTTGGAGGGACAGCTTTGATTTGACACTTTTGAAATCTGATCCAGGTCATGGCAGTGAATGGTGCAACCTTCTTTTTTAGCGATGACATCTGGAGTTGATTATTTTAAATTAGGTTGTAGGATACAGGCATCCACCCCAGTACAAAACTGCTACTGCAGACAGACGTGTCCTGAGATGATTTGGGGAATGAATATGAGTTCTAAATACTTTGAAACCAACTTTGATATTAATTCTTGACTTTGTTGTTTCAATACACCACTTTTAGGTCACATTTTATGTTTCATTTGTGATGGCAGCTTTCATGACAGAGATAAATTAAGCCGACAGCACTTTATTAGTATATAATTTCTTCCCTCAGAAGCTTAAGTGACACTAAATAGTTTCTTCAATGAATACTTATTAAATGAATGGAAAATTACCCCCAAATAACCTGCCATTAAGAAGGTGTGAGAGTGTTCTGGAAGGCGGTGAGTAGCTCTGTGGCTTCTGCATGCCTGTCCCCAGCTTTGTCCCCCTGCGTCTGCAGCAAACAAACATCCACCAACTCTATCTCTGACTGAAGTCAGTGAACAAGAGGGTGTAAAATTGGGTTAAACCCAGTTTTCACCTCTAACATGTATCGTTTTCTGACTTCAGGAATGTTTATATTTGAAACTTTATTTTTTAAGATCAGTATCTCTTTAAAAGAGGAAACACTTTCCCATTTCAAGAGTTTCCTGACCATATCCCTTGTTTGATGTTTCAGATATATAATGTCACATAGTCTTTTCTCAAATGATTCCATAGGAACCAAATACCAAGCACATGTGTGTTTCAAAGATGAATGGAGTGTTTTGATGAACTTCCATGTTGGCAAAATCTTCATAACAAATTTTTTTAAAGATTTATTTATTTATGCATTCAAGAACTGAGGTGCAGGCTAGAGGTGAGGGATGGTGAGCGGATTCACCAGAGACAGCGGGGAGCAGAACAGGCAGATCGATCAAAATACACTGCTGAGGGGAGCAGTGGACGAGACTGGAAGGGTCTGCTGCGCCATGTGGGACTCTCCCTGGCCGGGGATGGAACTCGTGCTGCAGTGCTGTGGACAGCTTCATAGGCTGAGACTTAACCCCTTGCGCCACCAGGGAGGCTCCATAACAAATTTTTTGGGAAGAGATTCTTTGCTAAGTAGATCTGGAATGCAGATCTGCATTTGAACACACATTTTCAGGGGGGTGTCATTGGATACCATGACTTAGATATCACCCAAGAGTGCAGATTATTAGGTCTCAACAGTCACTAATAAATTATATCTCAATTAACCCCCCACAAGTCTACTTCCATGTGAGAAAACAGAGATGGAGGATAATTCCCTTGCCTCTGGCTCCATGTCAGAGCGTCGCTCCCACCCAGCTCTTGCCTCCTTGCACCTCCTTTGTGCTTCTCTCCTCCACACATAACCACCCCCCAAATCCTAGAAAAACAGTCAAATCCAAAAGGTCCCTCAACTTCAACCCTGTCAGTTGTGCCAGCAAACTATTGCATTCACCACCTTTCTGCTTTTGAATTTAGAATTTTTTCCCTTCAAATTACGTTGTTTGTTTTGTGTGTGTATCAAAAATGACTTATATAATCAAGATGATAGAAACTTTAATTTATTTGTTCAAGAATAAGTGTTTATAGTCATGGAGCATTATTGCATTCCCAGGCTGTTGGAACACAGTGAGCATACCTGGCAGTGCCACCTGAGTTCAGCACCAGGCACATGGTGCTAGTATGCACTTCTATCTGGCAATGGACAAGTTGCCTGGTAGACGGGCCAAGGTAAAGTGCTCTCACCGACTGAGCAAGGCCCCAAAGGATCTCATAGCTGTGAACAGTTCTTCTGGAAGGTGTAATGGCTGGCAGGTCTGTCAAGAACTGCATAGTTCTGGCAGACAGGCCTTCACTGCCCAGGGCCACCCTCTCAGTGGGCCCTTCTTTGGAGAACAGACCTTCAGGTGCTGACATGGGGAATGGAAGAATGCGTTCCCTGCCAAGCACACTTGTTAGGGGCCACTAGACCCCAAGCTCCCTGCACCCACACAAATGCAGTTACTGCTTGCACCTGGCTCTTCAGTATGTCAGACAGACAAGGATGACAACATGGAGGGGGGCAAAGAAATAGCTCAGGTAATAGAATTGTTCTCATACACACCCCCCCCCCCAATACACGCCCCTCTTCTATTTAGATATCAGAAATAGAAGAAAACATTCTGTATTTACCAACTGAGAATAATCATCAGCAACCAAAAATAAACTCAATTAATTGTTTTAGTAGGTCAAGTAAGATAACGTTAAAGGAATATCAGGGTAAGAGGGATGGAGAAATGAAAAATGATAGGGAATCATTCTGGAAGGTTGATATCTAATTTACTTAGGTTTAGAAAGAATAGACTAGAAAAAATTTAAATAACCAAAATGATTAAAATTGGATTTTCGGTCTCCCTGGTGGCGCAGTGGTTAAGCGCTGCACTGTGGAGTTGTGGGCAGCAGTCGATGCAAGTTCGACACCCCGCCGGGGAGATTCCCACTTGGTGCGGCAGACCTCTCCTGCTTTGCCCGCTGCTCCTCTCAGCAGAGTACTTAAGCCAATCTGCCTGTTCTGCTCTCCATTCTGTCTCTGGTGAACCCTCTCACTGCCCCATGCTTGTATGCATAAATAAATAAATCTTTAAAAATAAATTGGATTTTCTAGAACAATGATAAGTGGTTAAATAACTCAGGATTTCCACTCCTCAAAAATTAATGCATGGACATTTCCCAGAACCAGGGACAAGAGTTTCCATATTGAAAATGCCCGTTAAATACTTTGAAAAATGAATTTGAATGACCTGTTCCCTAAGCAGATCATTATGAGATTTTAGATATCATAACAAATTGAGTTTCTCAATTATGTTTTAAAAGTAATATGTTAGAGTCCTATTATCAATTTATAAATACATATTCAGATGAAGCCATATCTTGAACTGTTTGTAATTTTAAGAGGATGAGAGCTGTCATCTTACAGAAGCTGATTAATCAGACTGAAAGTGACATCAGCCAGTCACCATGGCTCGTGAGTAAAGTCAGCCTTTAGCAAAAAATATTGTTTACAACACTAAGTGAACTGAGTCTTTTGTCTATACTAAACCATCTTGAAATTTGGACTATCTTCTAACAAACATATTTTAGTCTCAAAGTTACAAGAAAACAGTCCTTGGAACTATTAAGGCAACACTATACAAGACACTATACACTATACAAGACAGTCTTTTATAGGTTGGTTCCTGAACATTTTCTTATTTATCTAAAAATCTAATGGCTAGCTCAGAGTTATTCTGATAAAAGAATCTGTTTCACCAGATTCCCATTTTTAGGGTTTCTCATTCAGTGCTTTCATTTCAGTTCAGTGGTCTAGCCAAGACTAGATTAAAGGGTATGGAACTTAACCACAACACCAGAGATAACCCTGAATTTTCAGAGAGAAAAAGCCCAGGCCTCGACTGTCACAGACTCTGAGGTGTCTACCAAATAGTCCTTTCCCCTTTCTGGCTTGTTAGAACCCAGATTCAGGGACACGTAGTATGGTCCTCCCCGCTTGGAAGAGGGGAATCATGACCAGGCCAAGCAAAGAAGCAGCCTGGAGATTTTAACAGGAATGAATATTCTCTGCAAATAAGTGCTTGGGGGACTTAGGTGAGCTCAGGCCCCTGCTGGAGCTCTCCCAGTGTCAGTCCATCCTCTTCCCCTTGGGGTGGGCTTTATCTGAACCCAATCCCAACTTGGTGCTGAAGGACTTTAGGGAATACTGCTTATAGCCACTTGCATCATTCCACCTCAACTGGAATTAAGGCTGGGAGGTATTATCCCAAATGCTTTTTTGAATAATAATGCTTTCAAGGTTTATTTCTGTAGAAAGAATTTTCTGAATTAAGCCCTCTTAGGTAAAACTCCATTCAGAGTTTTAATAGAGTGTGGTGAACAAATGCTGTCTTAATGCAGCACTGATACTTCTATACAATTACACTTAGGTAAGAAAACGTGGCTTGTTAAATTTAATCCAGTACTTGGCCCACAACACTCCAAGGTCTTGGGGGAGTTTGTTTAAGCAATCCTGTTTCTCAAAGCCAAAACATAAGTAAATTAAAATTCCTTACTGTATTAGGCAAATTTTAACAGATCACATTTTCCTGGTGGTGCTATTTTCAAATGGAGAACTGTGAATAAGTGTGTGTAATTTTACAAGCTAACAAAATAATCTACCTAACACCATTCTAATGTATAAACAAATGAGCATGTGCCTGAAAGGAAACAACTCTGCACTTCACTATGAGGAACAGGAGAGAAACTCTGTCTCTTCAATGAGCGAGATTGGCTCCACTTTGAGCAGGGTTTAAAGGATTACATTATAAAACACTTTAAATATGTTGGTCAAAGATTTCTTCCCACCTCCCCACTCCTGTTCCAGTTAGAGCACAAATAAATTCCTAGATCTAATGATAGCATAGTTCCTACAGTAAATAAGAATACATTATAGACTTGAAAGTTACTGAGAGAGTCCCTCTTAAATGTTTTCACCACAAAAAAGAAATGGTGGGAATCAAATTGCAAAGTTAAGTGTACAAATCAACACATTGTAAACCTTAAACTTACACGATGTTGTATTTTAATTATATCTCAGTGTTGCTAGGAAAAAAAATCAAAAGTGCTTGTGAAGAGATTAATGAATAAACCTGAAAAGCATGACAAAAATATTTTCAATAACATTTTATTATAATGGAGAAATACTTGTTCATTGTATAAAAACTTTAAAAGTTCAGGAGTGTAGGAAGTACAAAATATCACCCTTTATTCTGTCACACAGAGGTAACCAACAAATTGTCACCTGGTGATAGAGTTAGTTCAGGAGATAGAGGAAGAATCTTTAAAGAAGAAATTTTGAAGATAATCCACTTAACACTTGAAGAAAATAGTAATATTATATAGATATATCTACATATTATTTATACACACACACACGCACACACACGTATATGTATTCTATGGGGTAGGTATTCTCATTCTGTAATTCTATAAACGAGGAATTTTTCGGAATGAATTTCTTTTGATATCTTTATGAATTTTCCTATTTATGATTATATTGCACATGATGATAAGAACAAAAACAATAGTGATTAGCATTTAATGAACCCTACAATTTAACCAGCACTTACTCACTCAAAACCCAGCAAAACTCCTATGAATACCAAATTTTTTATGACTAGTAAATTTAATCTTTAAATCAAGATAAATTAATAGGCTATTATAGCAAGATACTAGATATCCACTGACTTTTTCATGGAGCACCTGTTGTGAAAAGAAGGCTACTTCTGGTTTTGGAACTGTTTTTGCACCCTTTACACACACCAGGAGGGAGGGGGAACAGCACAACTGAGACACAACAAAAGACAAATGGAACAACACATGCATAATGTTAATAATTCAATCTAAACCTGAGAGAATAAAGTAAGTATCTATGAGTCTACACTGATAAATATAGAAATGTGAAGTAAATAAGTGGGAACACAGTAACAGCTCTTTCTTACAGATGAATCCCAGCTAGCCAAATGCAGAACAAGTGGGGAAATTGGAAATTATCATTAGGCAGATACCATAGTAAGAACTAAGATTCAAACTATGGATTGGTGGAGTGGAGGAAAGTTTGAGGAGAAATAGGATATTTGCATTTTCTCAAAATGTCCCCTCTAATAATGACTCTGCATAGTGAAGACCCCCATAGACAACTGCATCCTCAGTCTGATGACCCCCGAGAGAGCACATTGCAGAGGAAGGTACAAGACATTGTTTCTCAGTATTCTTGCTAAAAGTTTAAAACCTCAATCTAATAATGAAAAAAACACTGGGCAAATCCGAATCAAGAAATATTCCATAGAGATAACTGACTAGAGTCCTTCAAAGGTGCGCCAAAGCCATGAAAGACCAAGAAAGACTGGGACTGTTCCAGAATAGACAGCCAATGGACAACTAAATGCAGGGTGGGATGCTGGAGCAGACAAAACATCAGTGGGAAAACCAGCAAAATTCATAGAAGGTCTGCGGTTTGTTTAGTTGCATCCTATCAACACAAATTCCCTGATTTGATCATTGTGTTTTGGATGATGTTAACATAAGGGGAGCCGGTTGAGAATATACAGGGACTTCTGGCCCTGTTTGTACAACTTTTCTCTAAGTCCAAAATTATTTTCAAATTAAATATGTAAATAAGAGGGAATGATTTCCTCCTGCCTGGCACATAGGTCTGCCCCTAACTGCAGCCGGGATTTGTCATCAGTGAGCTACTGCTTCTCTCAGGGCCTCTGGAACAGTCTGAGGGAAATCATGGTTGGGGATTTATTTAGTCTTGTACAAAATGGGAGGATGCTAGTTAATAATTAACTGAGAGTTATTATGCATTACAAGTGAATTATTCTGAATAATTATAGAATTGGTTCTTGCTCACCAAGACAGGCACCTGACTTAGCAGAAAGTTAAATTAAGGAATCTTCAGAGACATGCAGACAAGTTAACTAAAATGTGTTTATCACCTGCCGTCAGTGGCACACACCAGGTACACACGCACATGCTGAGTTTTGGAGGGACAACAAATACTCCTCTTTTCTCCTGAGTTCTGAATCAACAAATAAGACAGGTCAAAACATCCATTTTGCTAGTAGTAAGCAGATCAAAGAAAAAGATTTTTCCTCTACTTTCTAAGGGTACTTTTTAAAATGACCTCACACTATCCAGTCACAGGCAGATCTGAGCAACCTCAGCCCCCAAGTAAATGATTTGGTCTGGCCTATAAAAACGAAGGATGAACCAGACACACTCAAAATGAAGGGAAAGAGCTCACTCTTTATGGCTTAGCTCAGGATCTGGAGAAAGAAGAGAAATGGTTTCCCTAGAGCTTATTCCTGAATGTCTAGCAAAAGTCCATGCATTAAAGTTTGGGAGGTGTAATGAGGATTTAGTGTTTGATGAGGATAATTTCAGTTTTTCGAGATGAAAAACCTGTGGGCGGATGGTGGTAGCACAGCAACATGAATGCACTTAATGCCACTGAACTGTCTGCTTAAAAATTAAGATGATAAATTTCTTTTTTCTTTTTTCTTTTTTTTTAAATAAATATTTTATTTATTTACTTTTGTTATTCATATCTTTTACATTATGTGTGTTCCCCATAGGTTACCCATCACCTGTTCACCCATGAAGCCATCACCATAGTCCCTTGTGCTCCCCTCTTCCCCCCCTTTTGAGTCCCTCCCCTCCCCTCCTCCCCTGCTGAATGTCACATTCTTATTTGGCTCCCCTATATTCCTGTTACAAGTGAAACCATTCGATATTTTCTCTTTCTGGCTTATATCACTGATCATGATCCCTTCTAGTTCCATCCATGTTGCTGCGAATTGCATGTGTTTGTCTTTTTTGAATGCTGAATAGTATTCCATTGTGTATATGTACCACATCTTGATCCAGTCATCTATTTTTGGGCATCTGGGTTGTTTCCATACCTTAGCTATTGTAAACAGTGCTGAATCTTTTTTCTTTTAGAAAATATATTTGGCCTATATCTTTGTATAAATTTAAGGTGTACAGCTTAGTCATGTGATAGATTTATATATTATAATATGATCACCCAGGTAGCAATAACCAGTACCTTGTCACGTTACATTATCCTTTTTCTAAAAAAAAAAGATGTATTTATTTATACATACAAGAGCTGGAGTGTAGGTCAGAGGTGCGGGGTATGAGAGGATTCATCAGAGACAGAGTGGGGAGCAGAACAGGAGGATTGACTGAAATATACTGCTGAGGGGAGCAGCGGGCGAGACAGGAGAGGTCTGCTGCACCTTGTGGGTCAGCTCCTTGGCCAGGGATCAAACTTGTGCTACAGTGGCTGGAGATGGCTTCATAGTGCTGAGACTTAACCACTTGCGCCACCAGGGAGGCTCCCTACATTATCTTTTTTTAATGCTTGAAATAATTTAGTTCTAGTTTTTTGGCAAGTTTGTTGATTATGATACAATCTCATTGTCTGTATTTGCTATACTGTGTATTAGATTTCTAAGGCTTATTTATTGTTACAAGTGTGTTAAGATGGTAAATCTTATATTGTGTTTTTTTTAACCATACTTTTAAAAAATGTAAAAATTAAAAGAAGAAAAGCATATGAAGTAATAATGTGGCCACAAATCCATACGCCTTTATGCAACAGGACTCTTCAAAAGTAAGACAAAAATACCATCACTATGTGTAGCTGTATCTGCTCTGAAGAGGAGAAAATTAGACTTAAACTAGTTATTCTCTCTGCAAGGACAGCAGTTGAGGGGCAACCAGGAAATATTCCTAGCAGCCTTCCCACTTACTTCAGGAGTGTGACAGGAGCTGTGAGTTTCCCAGTAAGAAAGAGGAGAATTGACCCAGGGATTGTAGCAAAGAGAAAGTCAGTGAAGGCGGTGGGGAAATCACGACTGATGGGAAGGCACAGTGTCCCTTCCCCAAGACCCCGTCTTGATTCCTTTAGACATGAAGTGGCTCTGAGGCTGCTCCAGATGGAAACTGAACCCATGACCTCTCCACATAAAGACATCCATGACACCCACCACGCCATCTGGGGCTCATAAAACCACATTCTCTATCTTTTCTTGGCTCTCAGGCTATTCAAAAGCTGACGGGCAATATTTGGGACTGCTCTGGTTTATTCGTGGGCTTTAATTCAGAACACATTTCCACAGAGAAGCAGAACAAAGCACAATAGCACTAAAGTTCAATTTACATTCTCAGTCAGTGAAACAAATGGAAATAAAAAACAGTTGTGCTAGAGTCATTTATAACTGAACTATGGCTCCAAAAAAGCCTTTCCTATAATGTCATGGAATAAAAGACATTTTTAAAACCACCAGTAAAAGTCTCAGTGACCAAAAAAGGAGAGGTGAAGGCTTCCTATTAAAAATAAATTTAAAGTGCCATTGACATCGTGCAATCTCTTTCTCTCAATTTGGCAAATACAAACTTATTTCAGTATTTCCTGATTTAAAGACTTTTCTTCTTGCTAACAGTTTGTTTGAGTGCCACATGTCACTGAGAAGCCAGTATCGTCCCAGGCAGTCACCACCAGCAAGATGCTGGTCCACTTCACAGTTTGGCTGGACTCCTGGCTGACCATAGGCCTTGCCCTTCATCGCAGCGTTATGATTTCCAGGTACAAATTTGCTATAGTAATTTATGCCTAGCTTGTTCTGATGGATATATATACACACATGCATGTGTGCACACATACACACAGACACACACATCAAGTGTTAGCAGATGGGTACAATTCCAACCACGTCAGTTGCATAGCTCTGAACTAGTGTGTGAAGCACGTGCCAGGCTCACACAATGGGAAATGCTCTAAGGTCAGCGTGAAAAATGGAGAGGCTCCTGGAGTGACATTTCAAACCTGATGGAACACAGATAATCAGCAGCAGCAGAACCAGAAGCAGATGCCCAACTGCGTGTCTTGTCCATTTTCTGCAAAGCTGAGAAATAGAAAATCTTTGAGTAACACTTACAAAGCCTCCCAAGAGGACTCAAATAAAATTGCTTAAAGCCCTCTGGGTACCAAGCTGTCCCTGTCACCAGGCCTTTGCCTGTGCTGAATTTTCTCTAAAACACTTTAGAATCCCCCGGATAGTTTATCACAGCTTGTTTAGTGCTTCTTTTATAGGATCTTTCCCACATTCACTGTGACTGTTTATTTACAGGCCTGTTTCCACATTGCACTGTAAACTTTCTAATGCTGTAGAACATCCCTTATTCATCTTTGTCTCCCAGGTTTTCAACCCAATGCTTGGTGTATAATTGTTAGCTTTGGAAATATTTACAGAAGGAATTCATGCTCCATCTGTACTGCATTCCATAATTTTTCAGATTAATTTTTCAATTTTTTTCTCTTTAATTTATATATGGATTCTTGCCCCAAATATCTACTTAGAAGATACTCTGGCAAAGCTCAGCTCTTGACTTCTTCTGTAAGAAATTAAGTTCTTGTTTATGTCAAGCATTTTTAGCCAAATGTTTGTCTAATATCTTTAAATATTTTCAACCCAACA
Source organism: Scalopus aquaticus (assembly GCA_004024925.1). Taxonomy (NCBI): domain Eukaryota; kingdom Metazoa; phylum Chordata; class Mammalia; order Eulipotyphla; family Talpidae; genus Scalopus; species Scalopus aquaticus. The sequence goes on along the minus strand of PVIJ01002065.1, from coordinate 22,252 downwards.
GGAAATATTTAAGTAATTGCTTTGAGCAGAGCTCTGCAGTGGTGTGAAGGGAACACACAGCTATCCTTAGAAGCTTCAAAGAAGGTGCTTTTTAGAATTTTTAGAAAGCCTACTAGAGGGTATTGTCATATTCCCAAGTCTTACTATTTTTGTTTTTTTTTTTTTCTGCCATGATCTCCTAACATAAGGTTATGTACATATTTTTCTTGAACCACTAAAAAGCAGACTACTTGATTGATTGATTTATTTATTTTTAAATATTTATTTATTTATGCATACAAGCTGGGGTACAGGCCAGAGGTGTGGGGCAGCGAGAGGGTTCACCAGAGACAGAGTGGGGAGCAGCACAGGCAGATCGACGGAAATACACTGCTGAGGGGAGCAGCGGGCCAGGCAGGAGAGGTCTGCTGCGCCATGTGGGAATCTCCCTGGCTGGGTGTCGAACTCACGTCGCCGCTGCCGACAGCTCCGCAGTGCTGCGCTTAACTGCTGCGCCACCAGGGAGGCCCCCCAAAAAAAGCAGACTACCTTAAAGACACTTTGCCCCTGAATACTTCATCCCACACTTTTTAAAAGTTAGGATTTTTACCTCTATAAGAATGATGCCATTATCATGTCTAATAATTCCCAAATATATTCTAATGTCCAATCCATTTTCAAATTTCTCCAGCTGTCCATCCCAAAATGTCTCCATAGTTGCTTTTTCAGACCTACCATCCAAGCATTCATTAATCTTTTTACCTAACTCAGCCCTCCAGCGCTCCCTTATTTCTCTGACATCGGGATGTTGAAAGGCCAGGCTGGTTGTCATGAGAAGTGTCTCACTTTGGGGTTTTTGCGGGCTCTTTCCTTCTGATATCACGTCATACCAGGCGTCATTCCTGTGTCTCCGTATTTCCTATAACTGAAGTTCGGTCTAAAAGTTTGATGAGATTTGAGTTAAAATATTTTTGGCAAGAATATCTGTGGGGTTACATCTCTTGGTTTCTTGCCATCCCATGGAGTCTTGTGCTGCCCCCACACCACTGGTTGCACCTCCTCTCCCTGACCAGCACCCCATCCCTGTGCCTGGTCTCACACACCTGCATCCGACGTTCCCACACTTCTGTTTGTGCTGTCTACACTCAGGCCAACTTTCCCCACTGTGGGCACTGTGGACATAGCCTGTGTGTGGACAGGACCTGGGAACTGCTTCTGACAAGCAGAATAGAGCACAGGTGAAGGGGTGTCACCCCCCACACTCCGTTAGGATACATGTGATAGTAACTTCCATCTGGCCAGCAGATTCTCTGGCTGACTTCAGTGACCCCCACCTCCAACAACCAATGGGGAATGAAGTCTTCTGTCTAATAAACTTTGAGGATACAAAGCCTGCCAAGAACCATGCACAAGAGCCCAGAAGTGGATTCTGCTCCCCCACTTGAGCCTTCAGATGACCAATGTCTTGATTGGAGCCTAAGAGTCTCAGCCAGGACACTCAGTCATGCTATTCCTGGATTCCTGACTCGCAGAAGCTGTGCGATTGTAAATGTGGATTATTTTAAACTGATAGATTTTGTGGTAGTTACCCAGCAATAGATAATGAAGACACACCACATATCTCAATCCCGTATTTCTAGAATAATCACTCTTCAGGGCCAGCTAAATACTTCGGTATCCTTGGTACCCTCAACTCCAAGTCCTTACTGATCCCTATTGTCCTGTCATGATCTCAAATTTTATAAGGACCATTAACATTGCCCCCTGTTCCTGGAGGGCAGCAGCTGCATTTATGTCCTGCATTCTGAAGCATCATGTTGCATAGTAGGTACAATTATCATATTCAACAACCTGTAATAATATATACACTCTGTAATCCTGGATTACCAAATATTGATAGCTATAGCAATGGCTGTCATCAAATACACCTATGATAAGGAGAGCTATTTGGCACTTAAAAAAATAAAAAGACCAAAAAACCTCAAACATTGTTATTTGAGATTTCCTTTTGTTTTTTATTTCTTAGGAAAAATGATGCAAGTGGTTAAGTTAGTGATGGTGATGCTTTCCAGATGTTCTTTAGATAAGACAATGAAAGTATAATGAAAGTATGAATGAGTTTTCCCATTTTTTTCCTGAGAAAATTCTATCAATAAGTTCACTTTTGAACTAACCGACCCTTCCTCAGACTCATGTTTCCTCCCTAAGTTTGATTTGCTAAGCAGTCAGGACTGAAGGCATATCAGAGGCACTTGGGCGTTCTCTCTTCAAGGGGTGTCCTGTGCATAGTGCTCTTCCTTCACAATTCCACTGAAATGGTACAAAAACTTATCTCTAAGTGAACAAATATATAGGCTTGTGAAACAGCAAATGGATTTATCAGAAAATCAAGCATTTTGCCTCATCACAAACACAAAGGTGGCAGCTGACAAGAGAAGCTACATGTCTCAAAACTAAAGCTCCTAGCTCATCTCGCCAGAGTCTAAACAATGTAGAGATCTGGCAGCGTGGATATTTTTCTCTTTGAGAAGCATGGGAAAAAATGAGGTCATTTTGAGCTGATTGGAAATTAGAAGAAAAGAAAGATCTTAGTGGTAAAAAGTATGTAAATTTTAATCACCCATTGAATAAAATCTGTTCATAACTATGGCTCCCTGCCATGCCTCCCAGCTCCCCAGTACACCTCCCAGAAAGGGACCCGAAGTCCCTTTGGGAAGTCTACAAAGGAAATACAAGAAGACTCACTCAGAACATTCATGAAAGAGAAGGACTGAGATGAGCAGAGAGGTCTAAAAAGGAAACAGAGACAATAAAAGGTATGTGCTTTGGAGTATATTGTCAAGAAGACATGCCAGCACCTCCACCTATGGTCTTCACATTGCAAGTCATAAATCATGTTTCCCAGGATCTTCTGCCATGGAAGTTTCTGGCATAGTGCCTTCCCACAAAAGATACTTGCAAGAGATTAGGAAGGTGGAAGAGAAGAGACCATTATTCAGAAGTGGCAGTTATAACAGAGCACTTGGTCACATGTTGAAGTCACAGCATCTTTCCAGATTACTATGCAGAACCCACCACACCATTTCTGCAGAGTGAAAGTTGTGGGGGTTTCCAGAGTTCCCTGAGTATTACAGTAGCTTCCTGGCAATCTCATGACAATCACCCACTTTGAGGCATAAGGTTAAAATATTCAATGGATACTTACCTTAATTTCTTCTACACTCTTAAGTTATGTGAGCCCCTACTTCTTGATACTAAAGCCCTTAATATTTGGAAAATATACAGTGATCTTTTTATTTATTTGAAAAAACTCTAGTCAATATGAATTATAATAATGATGCCTAGATAGATTCAAGTGCAGGCTGCATCGATGTAACAAAAATGATTTCTCCTATGAAAAAGAAGAAATCAGCAAAAGTTGCTAATTTTTTAAATTATCATATAAAGTTACTCTGAGTCCTGTGATCTTGAAGAAAATGGTGAATACCTGAACATAAAAGGGGAAATGGATACTAGATTGTCAAATAATGATATCTACTACACACTCTCATATCCCTTCTGAAAAAATTGCTTGAGGATATATTCCAATAAAATAGAAGAGAAGTTTGGGGAGGAAAGAGGAGGAAGGATGGCACATAGGTCAAAGAAGAATGGTGAACAAAGAAACGTAAAGATGTTAGAGTTAGATCTAGCAATTATTGATGATATGACTACAAAGTGGACCTTAGTTATAAAAGGATTCTTTAAAAGTAGAAGCATGTGGGGCCTCCCTGGTAGCGCAAGGGGTTAAGTCTCAGTACTATGAAGCTACCGGTAGCCACTGCAGTGTGAGTTTGATACCCAGCCAGGGAGCTTTCCACATGGCGCTGCAGACCTCTCCTGTCTCACCCGCTGCTCCCCTCAGCAGTGTATTTCAGTACATCTGCCTGTTCTGCTCCCAGCTCTGTCTCTGATGAATCCTCTCACCACCCTCGACTTCTGGCCTGTACTCCAGCTCTTGTATGCACAAATAGATAAATCTTTAAAAAAAGAAGCATGTGTTGTTATTTTTAGTAAAAGTTTATAGTTAAAAAACAAAGGCAGCAAAAACACTAGTAAGTTTGTCTTGAAAGGTAAAAGCATAAACAAATTCTCAAATTCTAATTCTCAAAATTAGAATAAATACATATTTGCCTGGTAGTGGTGAAAGTATGAAATAAAGAATGAAAACAATTTTTATGTCATTAATTTAATAAATAAAGAGAAAAGCAGAGTAAAACAACAAGGAGAAACCTTTTTTTTTCATCCATAATTTTAACAAACACTTGTTTTGATAATTTTGAGTTTTGGTAAGGGCATAGGCAAACTCTTGTAGAAATATATGTATATGCTGTTTGGAGATAATTTACCAGCATCTCTGAAACATACACATTTAAGTAGTAATTCCCTATACATTCCAATTCTAAAAATCTTTTTGTATATAATTACAGTGTTGTACACCTGACACTTACATAATGTTATAAACCAATACTGCCTCAATGATTTTTTTAAATAACAATTATTGAAAGTTGTTAAACATTGGAAAATGAAAGTAGAATTCTAAGCCAAAAACCCCACAACTTTCTGACAGAAGTATTTGCATCTGCTCACACAGATGTTTGTGATGATCTGTGCACTATTACTGAAAATAATGAAAAATAAAAAGAGAATTATATATTCTCAAATCAATAAAAGATTAAATAAAATGTTCATCATCCATGCAATGGACTCCTTTATAACAGTTTGAAGTAGAATTTGGTAGTCTTAGATTCTGGGTACCTTATGATCTCTTTTGCAACTATTCAACTCTGCCATTGAACTGCAAAAGAAGCCATAAGAAATTCTAAAATGAATGAGCATGGTACTGTTTCAATAAAACTTTATTATAAAGGAGGCAACAGCTGGACTTGACCACAAATTGCCTGTCCTTGGCTTAAAGAACTTTATCCCACCTGCATGTACTGATATGAAATATCTCCTTCTTAGGTTACTTTGAAAAATCAAACTGGAAAAAAATGTGCTATATGATGCAATTTTGAAAATTGCATATGAATTTATAGACATATAGTCAATTCTCATTATTTGTGACTTTCATGTTCTATAAAGTTTCCTTTTACAGTGACTTAGTGAATAATGAACCGTTTGCTTGGAAGAGAAGTAGACTGAGGGCCCTGTGAACCTCTGGTCACAACATTTTCACCAACTGCTCAACACAGTCTTGTTTTATGTGTGTTTCCATTTAAAGATATCTTATTGAAGATATACTGTTGAATTATTAACACTGAGCTCACTGCCGACAACGCTGTAACTCACAGCTTTTCTAATAGACGTTATTTTCTAGGTAGAGCCAGTCACAGCCTTCTTTCACTTGGAAACACTAGGCAGTGCTTTAGCACCTTCCCTGAGCCCACTCAAATAGCCAGATTTCCAGAAAATATATAAAGTGAGGGAAATGTATGGTATGTGCTGAAACAGGAAGGCAGAGTGTCCCCTTAGTCAACCTCAACTTGGAACCTGCAAGCCTGTCAATTCCCATTTTTTTGCTGTTCAGTGTTTGTCCAAAAATAACCCAGAAAATGCCACTGAGTACTGATTTTGTAGTTACAAGCAAATCTTAGTAAGTAAATAAATTTGCAAATACAGAATGCATAAATAATGAGGCTTTACTTTGTTTATCAATGTAGATAAAAATTTTAGACAAAAATACTAGAGATAGGGCTGACTTCTGAGATAGAAAGGGGAACTTGGGACCATAGAAGAACGTACATTTTTTTCTCACACATAGTTCTGTAGTATTTTAATTTTTCATGAGTTCATATTATATGGTGTTCAAAACAATTTAAAGATTTTTTTTAAAGATTGATTTATTTATGCATAAAGCTGGGGGTATATAGGCCAGAGGTGTGTGGTGGGGTGGGGGGTGAGAGGATTCAACAGAGACAGAGTGGGGAGCAGAACAGGCACATAGACTGAAATACACTGCTGAGGGGAACAGCGGATGAGGCAGGAGAGGTCTGCTGTGCCATGTGGGAATCTCCCTAGCGAGGGACCCACTCGTGCTGCAGTGGCTCTGGATAGCTTCATAGTGCTGCACTGAACCTGCTGTGCCACCAGGGAGGCCCCAATTTAAAGATTTTTAAAAAGCAATTGAAAGGTAACTTCTGGGTTAAATGTAGTCTACAAATTAATTTTAAAATAGCATTGAGTGCCCAGTGATCCAATAAACAAAATGTGCTATAACTATAGAATGGGGAATCACTCAACATTAAGAAGAAATGATGGATGATACATGCTCCCTGAATGTATGAACCTTGAAAACATTTTGCTAAGTGAAAGAAGTTGGTCATATAAGACCATATAGTGTTGATTCCATACATTTAAAATTCTAGGAAAAAGCAATCCATGGAGATAGAAAATGGGTTAGTACTTGCCAAGGCATGGGAGGCTGAGGGAGGGGGTGGGTGGGTTGGTTTATTTTAGGGGGAACAAATGTTTTCGAATTAGATTGTGGTAATGATATCTTTACATCTCCGCAAAGCTCTTAATTGTACACTTTAAATGAGTAAATTGTGAGGTATAAGAATTATATCCTAATAAAGCTTTTTTTTTTTTTTTAAATTTCAGAGTTATTGCCCTGTAACTCAAATTTAACTTCTAGCATATTTTCCTCAGAGACTTCTGTGTTAGTTACTTTTATTCTGTTTTCCTTTTTATCCACCAAATTTAGAGAGGGCCGTTGGGAGATCCTGGAAGCTGGAAAGAAAGACCCCTCTGCAAGTGATTGTGCTACTTTTCCCACTCAGTGTGGAGTCTGTTTCTCCATCTTACAAATCTGGGTGACTTGCTCCGAGTTGTGGAAGATGACCGAACTAAGTAGCAGAGTGCCAGCTCCAGAGCCAAGTTGTCTTGTAGTCATGCTGTCTCCCTGGTGGAAGCAGAACATCCAGTCCAGCCTGTAAGTGTGGAGGAGAACTGGGGTGCACAACCTGCAAGTAGCATGTGTGGATGAGGTCACCTGGGCCCTACCAACCCAGTGGGCTCAGGAGAGACCAGCAGAAGCCCACCCAGCCAAACCACAGAACCATGAAAAACGAATCCTTACTGGTTAAACTATTAAGTCATATAGAACTTAAACCATTAAGTTCTATAGCAGTAGATAAATCCAGTATTTCAGGATCTAAAAGGAAAAACTTTGGTCCCTGCAAGAGGCAGTACAGAAGGCCAGGACACTGTCTTTGACTGTCTGTCTGTTTCTCTGTATACATATACACATATCCTATTGTTTCTGTTTCTCTGGAGACTCTTGATTAACACAACTGCTGTAGTAAAGAATCACAGGCCTCAACAACAGAAATTTATTGCTGTCCCACAGCTCTGGAGGCCAGAAGTCGAGATCATGGTGTTCATATGGCTGATTCCTCCTGAAAGGGAGAATGTTCTAGTCGCCCTCCAGCTCCTGGTGGTTTACTGGCAATTTTGAAATTCCTTGGCTTCTAGAGGCATTGTCCTATCTCTGCCTTCATGTTCACATGCTGTCTCCCTGTATATGTGTCTCTGTAGCAACATTTCTCTTTTAGAACACCAGCCATATTGTATTAGGACTCATCTAATGGCATCATTTTAATCAGATCACATCTCTAAATATGGTCCCATTCTGTCTCCAAATATCCCATTCTGCAGGGTTGGGTTGTTAAAGCTTCAACATATGAATTTAGTGGAGGAGGTGGTACAATTCAGTCAAGTTACAAATCACATGAATTACCATCATGTGTAAATTACCTCAACTTTCCTCACACAATTTTAGTTTTCTATAATTTTATTCATCCTCCTTACTTGTAATGGGCATTGAGAATTTGCTCAACCAACGATACCTATCCGGAGGGGTTCCTGAGATACTCCTGCAAGATGTACTGGTGAGAGGTTGCTCAAATACACCCCCTGCCATTGTAGAATGTTGAAGTTGCCATAGTTGATGCCAGTGTAAGCTTTTGAAATTGTGCCTTCTAACTGGGTGCCCTCTCCCAGGGCTCATGGCACAATGACAGAAGGAATGAATGTAAGTTATATGCTACTGTGGGATCATACTTCCAGACCCTTCTATAACTGATGAGGTAAAAGATGCCTACTGTAGACCATATGTAACTCCATTAGTTCCTGAAGATTTCCTAGGCTGGTCCTCCAGGTTATTCTCTTTTCATATAAATTCCTATTTGCTCAAGGAAACTTGAATTTATTTCTTATTTCCCCCAAAATAAGCTCAAGTGACACATAAATTAGTACCAATAGTGGAGTGAGGACAGGTTAAAAATGGCTAAAAATTCTATACTTCTCCCATAGAAATGGGTCTCTTTCCTCTCTCATTGAATCTGGATTGGAATGTGGCTATACTCTGACCGGTGAAATGTGGCAGAGGTGAAGCTGTTCTAGTTCTAAGCAAGTCTTTAAGACAGAGGTATTATCTTGTTCTCTTGGAGCCCTGATCTGCCACGTAAGAAATATAACTACAGGGCCTCCCTGGTGGTGCAGTGGGTTAAGCACAGCACTGTGGAGCTGTCACAGCTGTGCCACGAGTTCGATGCCCAGCCAGGGAGAGTCCCACATGGCGTGGGCAGACCTCTCCTGCCTCGCCCACTGCTCCCCTCAGCAGTGTGTTTCAGTTGATCTGCCTGCTCTGCTCCCTACTCTGTCTCTGGTGAATCCTTTCATCACCCCACACCTCTGGCCTACACCCCAGCTTGTATGCATATATAAGTAAATCTTAAAAAAAAAAAAAGAAATATAACCACACTAATGACATTTGCTATGCGACATTTGCCACGCTAAGTGAAGAAGCCTTGGAGAGTGAGACACCATGCAAACAGAGAAAGGCCCAGAATTAGCAATGAACCCTAAGGCATGTGAGTAAGAAGGCATCTGGAAGTGCCCTAACCTGATGAATCCTTGCTGACCCTCTGTAGGTAAGACTATGTGCCCAATCAAACTCTTCCAAAATTCCTGACCCTCAACATTTCAAACAAAATCAAATAGTTGGGGGCCTCCCTGGTGGCCTTTAAAAAAAAAAAGAGTTATTCATTCATGCATACAAGAGCTAGGTTGTAGGCCAGAGGTGTGTGTATAGGGGTGGGGTGGTGAGAGGATTCACCAGAGACAGAGTGGGGAGCAGAACAGGCAGATTGACTGAAGTACACTGTCGAGGGGAGCAGCGGGCAAGGCAGGAGAGGTCTGCTGCGCCATGTGGGAAGCTCCCTGGCTCGGGATCTGAACTCGTGCTGCAGTGGCTGCGGATAGCTTCATAGTGCTTCAATTTAACCCCTTGCATCACCAGGGAGTCCCTCATTTTCAGTTTTATGAGTTTTAGTAATGATAAATTTTCAACTACTGTTTTTGTGCTTGGTGGAGTTGTGGGGAGACTATCAGCTACCAGTGAGGTTAGTGATTATAAAACATGATGGAGCAAGAGTCATCAAAGCATTACTTCCAGCAGACACAAGAATTTGACATTCCTGCCTGAAAGCGTTTCTTTGTGGGGAGTGATAAGTGTTCTGAGACATCTCAGCCTGGAGTGGGGGTGGCAGATGGTTCAGATATCTCAGGTGTTTAGTAGTAGTCTCTTCTTTAAGGAAGTCCAGATGCTCTGACTCAATTTAGGTTACAGTTATTCTGTGTGATGCACCAGTTATCCTTGCTCTGTGCTCTCATCTCTGTAGCTCTGTCTCAATGCAGCTGCCATCCTGGGTGCCTGCTCATGCACCCCCTTACCACATACAGGGCTGGGTCCTACCTAGTACTCGCAGTGTTGTGTGTGCTTAAGCCAACAGCTGTAGGGGCTCTACGCTGCAGCCCCTTTTCCTTGAGGCACTGCATGCCCCATTATCCCGCCAAACAAAGTTCACTAAGAATTTTCCTACCCCCTCTGTCAGACTGGTGCTCCTATTGTGTGTGATGATCATTAGTTTTTCCCTCAGGTGTTTTTAGCTATTTTCGCATCCATTTTGTAGTGCGTGTGTGTTGAGGTGAGTCCAGTGTCTTCACTCTGTGCCCATCTTGCCTGACTCATTGATTTCTAATTTAATCCACTGTGGACAGTGAAAATACTTTGCATGTCTTATATCCATTTACATTTTTGAGACTGTTTGGTGGTACTGAATGGATTCTATATTCATAATTTTCTTGTGCACTTGAATGTTGTGTGGTTTGTTTTATAAACATCAATGAGAGGATGGAAAGATATCCCAGGCTCATGGATGGGGAGAATCGATATAATAAAAATGACTATCTTGCCTAAAATGTTATACAGATTTAACACAATCCCCATCAGTATACCAATAGTATATTTCAAAGAAGTTAAACGAAGAATATTGAAATTTTTTTTAAAGATTTATTTATTTATGCGTACAAGCTGGGGTACAGACCAGAGGCGTGGGGTGGCGAGAGGGCTCACCAGAGACAGAGTGGGGAGCACAACAGGCAGATCAATGGAAACACCCTGCTGAGGGGAGCAGCGGGCAAGGCAGGAGAGGTCTGCCCTGCCATGTGGGAATCTCCCCAGCCAGGCATTGAGTTCGAGTCGCTGCTGCTGACAGCTCCACAGCGCTGTGCTTATAAGCTGTGCCACCAGGGAGGCCCCAGAATATTGAAATTTATATGAAAGCACTAAGGACCTCAAATTGGAAAAACAGCCTTGAGGAAAAAGGAGGCGTCTATTACATGAAGGCGGTATGGAGGTATATTACATGAAGTGAAACTTTAATATAGAGCAAAGTATTAAAAAAAAATGTGGTATTGGAACGAAAGTAGATACTTGGGCTAGTGGAACAGAATCGAAAGTCCAGGAATAAATCCACTTACATACCAGTACAGAATCTATGACAAAGCATCTATGACCATAAAGTGGGAAAAACACAATCTCTTTAACAAATGGTACGGGGAAAACTGGAAAGTCACACGTAAGAGAACGAGTTGGATTACTTGCTAACACCATATAAAAAAGTGAATTCCAAATGGATTAAAGATTTAGATATAAGACCTGCAACACACAATAATGTAAAAGATATAAATAAAAAATATATTAAAAAGTTAAAAAAAAAAGACCTGCAACAATAAAATACATAGATGAAGACACTGGCTATATGTTCCATGAGATCAACAATAAGGATATTTTTTGTTACTTAACCCCAATGGAATTTAAAACAAAATAGTTGGGGTTACCTCAAGTTAAAAAGCTATACAGCAAGTGAAAATACAGAAAGATTAAGTAGACACTACTGAATGGGAGAAAATATTTACACAATGTAGATAATAAGGAATTAATATCCAAGATACATAAAAAACCCATACAATTCAATAACAAAAAATTGAATAACCCAACTTATAAATGGACAGCAGATGTGAACAATTAATTAAGAGAATATCGAGAAGGCCAAAAGACATGACAAAATGTTCATTGTCACTCCTAATAAGAGATATGTAGATTGTCATATCTGAAGTCCTTTCTCCTCATCTGTATGCTAAGCACCTCAAGAACAAAATAATAAAACAGACAAATGAGCAAAACCCTCTACTCTAGTTGGACTTTGAAGATCCTCAGCTAGGAAAGATTATGCTGATTAAATGTGTGTGGGTTCTGACTACTTCAACTGCACGTTAGTATAGATTTTTCTTGGTTTCAACAATGTATGTCCATCTAGGCCCCCAAAAGTTGGATAGATGGGATAGTTGATGGATAAACTTAATAGATCAGAGTAATGCTACTGTAAATTATTTTTTTCACAAGGAAAGTAAATGCATAATGTAACACGGCTGTGTGTGACTGAAAGTTACTTACATATATGGAGCTTACAATATGCTAGGCATTGTTCTAAGTGCATATATTAATTTATGTAGCCTTACTTCATTGTAAAGAAATTTACAACAGGGCAGTCAGTGTTACTATATACAGCAATTTAGAAAATATTTAGCTTTGGAGTGTAATCAATTTAAAGGATGGTATGCATCCTGGTGTGTTACTTTGCTACATTGCTTAGATTAGGATTTACCAAAAAGGATTTAGTTTCCATCCCATGTGAAAACCAAATATCTTTCCATAAAAAGATAAACACTCTTTGTGTTATTATTTAAACAGGTTCTCAATCTTATTGTTTCAACTTCACCAATAAGTTTTAGTTGTTACTGTTCACATCATTTCTATGATGTGGCATCAGATTCTCAAATAAATACAAGGGACAAGGCTGGAATTCACAGCATAATGTATTGTTTATGTAATCTACAGCCCCTAAGAGATGTATAAATCATCCATTCTCTTGTAGCAGAACAGAATGAGTTTTCCAACAAAGGGACTGTGTCACACCATCTGTGGAATGCCAGAACACAGATCTGAGAGGAGGACCACTGGGGGTGGCATTGCTATGGTTAGGGCCAAAGCTCCCAAAGGAAGTGGTAGTACATCACTCCAAAAGGCCACATGGAACGGGAGAGTAGAATATTCCAGTTATCCCACCAGAGAGGCTGCCAAGTTCTCTGCACAGACATGAGGAATCTTCTCCCTCCCCCTCACTGTTAGAATGCAGGAGCCACACCCATGTTCTCAGATGATACCTTATGGAAAAGAAGAGGTGAAATCTGAAAACAACAACAACAACAACAAAAACCAACAACTGAGGCCTCCCCAGTGGCTTAGGTGTTATATCTCAGCACTATCAGCACTATGGCCTGAGTTTGATCCTGGCCAGGGAACTAACCCACATGGCATAGCAGACCTCTCCTGTCTTGCCTGCTGCTCCCCTCAGCAGTGTATTTCAGTAGATTTGCATGTTCTGCTTCCCACTCTGTCTTTGGTGAACTCTCTCACCCCCTGCACTTCTGGCCTATACCATAGTTCTTCCAGGCAAAAATAAATAAATAAAATCTTTAAAAAAATTGGACCAAATCATGTGGGGATTTGCATATTGAATAAACACTCACTTGCATATTAAATAAAAAAGTCAAAATATATAGCACTATAGATAGTGGTGTGGGTTCAGGAGAAAAAATAGAGCACCTCAGGAAGGTTGAAATGCTCAGTGCTGGGAACAGGGCAGCCAGGAAGGTGTGACTGAGAAGACAACATTTGAGTAGCCCCTGAAGGAGGTGAAGAAACATGGCACATGGCCTCTTAAAGTAGCATTCCAGGTGTGGGGCACAAGGTCCAGCCTGTTGGGAAAGACAAGGAAGTCAGTGGGGCAGCAGTGAGTGGGGGAAGCACAGGGAGCTTTGCAGGAGTGCAGGGAACATGTGGAGCACAGACCCCATTCATATGGAATAAGGCCACTGCAAGGATGTTTGTTTTTCCTTCTGCTGAGGACTGTTGGGGAAGTTAAAGGGAGAGGAGGGAAAAAAAGTGAGAGTTGGATTTTATGGGCATCCTCCTGGCGGCCTTGTTGAGAACACATTTACCAGGGCAAAGAAGCAGAGAGAGCGGGTAGGAGGCCATGACACTAATTCAGTTGAGGATGAGAGGCTGTGACCGTGCAGAGGTGACAGGAATGGGTGATTGGCGATGTTCTGAAGATACACTCTTCAGTCTGAGGGTAAAAGGGCGAGGGAAGTTCTGTGTTGTCCTTTGGAGCGCACTGAACAATGTAGAAACGATGGATTTTAATGCTCTACACATTCCCATCAATTCATATTGATATCAAAGAGCTGCCAGAGTCCCAGAGAGGGTCACTACATCTTCTCAGCCCTGGGTATCAGAGGCCTCATTTGCACGCCTGTAAGACCCATGATATCTTTTGGGGTAGCAGAACCTACAACACCCATCACATTGGTACCAGCATGCCTGAGGGTGCTAAGGATGGAGACTCGGCAGTGTCTTCCACGGGGCTGCACTCTGTCACTCTGTTCACCTAAAGTTGAAAGATGGTCTTTCTTGCTGTCCTTGTATCTCACTCTGTTGAGACCCCTCTGTGTGGATCCAGTTCTGGGATGGTCCAACCATCCAGTCCCAGAGAACGAGAACAACCACGTGGAAGAACAGATCAATGGAGCAGCACTCCCTCCTGGAGGTGAAGGCCCTGTGGCTTCTTCCCCTAACATGAGGGTTTGGATCTAGTCTAGTTTAGATTCTTTTATACTGGACAATCTTGAGATATATTTAATCATTTTATAATCAGTAGTAAGTAAAAAAAAAATGTGGACACAGAGACAGACACATAGGGAAGGGAGATAGATACGCACAAGGAAAGTAGCATTCCAGGTGTGGGGCACAAGCCACTCTTTCATGGGCCTAGGAAGCACCAGAAGTGGAGAGAGGCTGGGCAGATCTTTCCCTGGCACCTTCAGAGGAAACCTGACTGTGCTGATATTTTGATCTCAGACATTCATCCTCCAGAACTGTGAGGCAGCTCAAATTCTTGTTTGATCTGTGATCTTTGTTAAGGCAGCACCAGGAAACTAATACACTGTAATAAATAGGTACAGACCAGTTCTGGAGGATGGATGTCTTTTTTTTTTTTTTAGATTTATTTATTTATACAAGCTGGGGTGTAGGCCAGAGGCGCAGGGCGGCGAGAGGGTTCACCAGAGACAGAGTGGGGAGCAGAACAGGCAGATCAGAAATACACTGCTGAGGGGAGCAGTGGGTGAGGCAGGAGAGGTCTGCCCTGCCATGTGGGATTCTCCCCTGCTGGGCGTCGAACTTCGCCAGCTGCCGACAGCTCCACAACGCAGTGCTCAACCGCTGCGCCACCAGGGAGGCCCTGGATGTCTTATTTTTAACTGCCATGTCAAGAAAATTATTCTGAACACATGTGTGGTATAATAGGAAATATATATTTGGTCTTTGTCCCTGGTTCTGGCACAGAGCTCCTATAACCTTTGGAATTTTCTGAGTGGTAGGAGTGAGTGTTTTGTTATTGGTAAGAAGGGCCTCTCAACCATACCTGAGTTTATTTTAGTGAGGTGACTGTCGGGGGGCCCGGCCCTAAATAGCTTCAAGATGAGAGCTATTTGCCCCAAAGACCAAGCATTGATTAAAAGGTTGGAACTGGTAGCTCCAGCCCCTGACTCCCCAGAAGTGGGGAGGAGCTAGAGGATGAGTTCAGTTATCAACGGTCAGTGATTTAATTAATTATGCCTATGTAATGAAGCGTCTCTGGAACCCCTAAATGCAGGGGTTTGGTGAGTTTTCAAGTGAGCACATGGAGGCTCTGGAAGTATGGCCCAACGCGAGTGCACAAGAAATCCCTACTTCTCCCCCAACATCTCTTCTGTTTGGCTGTGCATGAGTTGTGCCCTTTATATAAACAGGTAGCGGTAAAGTGCTTTCCTAAGTTCTGTAAGCTGTCCTAGAAAATTATCAAACCTGAGGAAGGGGCTGTAGGGACCTCAACTTTGCAGATAAATTGGACAGAGTGTGGTTATGCTGAGCACCTGGTTCCTGAGACTGAAGTCTGCTCTGAGGACATCCTCTGGGACAGAGTCCTTGACCTGTGGAGTGTAAGGCTAGCTGTCATTGGTTAGTATCAAACAGGAGCACATTGCTGGACTTCCAGTTGCTGTTAGGAGAATTGGAAAATTGACATTGGAAGCGATTCCACATATTTGGTATCAGGGGAAACAAAACCTCTCAACACACTTAAGGAGATTAAGAGAAGGGCTTTAACTTGGGCCTCCTTAAGATTATTACCTGCTAGGTGGCAGTCTTCTCTGTACATGATGTACACAAAATGATGGACTACAAAGGAAGATATTATGTCCTATACATCTTGTTCTGTTCCCCCTATTTATTGCGTAAAGATGGGAAATTTAAGATTAAGTTTCTTTGTTATGATTTGACTCAAGTTTTGTGAACTTCTGAAGTTCACTGTTTTTCTGGTGAAAACTGGAATATCTGTTTCATATCTGATTCTGAGATTTTTGAAGCAGGAAAGCTTATTTAAGCTACATGTAGACATTAATGGATTGAGGTAATATTTTACACATTTTACAAAAGTGTAGTTTTGGATGGATATGTAATTTCAGGTGAAACCTATAAAACGTTTCATTCATTCATGTAAGTGTGAAATGGAGAAGCTGCTAACATTATTTTATAAGGATTTACTACATGTTAGACAGTGGAACACTGGTAATTTATTGTATTTGTCATAAATCAGAAGTGAATACATCAGCATTTGTCTCCCTCCCTCCCTGTTTTTCTCCCACCCCTGCTTCCTTCTCTTTCTTATGAAGCTTCAGATCAGTAGGAAAATTAGGCCTAACTCAAATCAGAATGTATCATACAGGTAAAATATGTAAAAGGTATAAAAGGTGAAACTGTGACACCTCCATAGTTCCAGGTGGGCTAGAACCATGAGCATGTGGAGTGACAGTGAAGGGGAGGCATCCCTGAGGAAGTGAAAGCTGCCAGGGCAGTAAAGCCACCTAAGCAAGAGAAGTCAGGGGGAGCATGTGCCAAGCAAAAAGGACAGTTCTTGACAAGGTCCCACTAGGTAAGTGTGGGGAAGCTGGAAGAAAGCTCAGTGCTCTTTGTGTCCTCGTGGAAATGAAAGGCCAATATTACTGGGAAGTAAGAACAAGAAAAACACAGTGAAGAACAAGGCTAGGTGACAAGGGCCTCTCCAGGGACCTTGAGCATCCTCACAGAATGGCAACTCCTACCTAAGGCACTAGCAAGCCATTGGGCAACAGTGTAATTAGACTTGTGTTTGAACAATCTTTCCAGGCATGTATGGATAGCAGATTGGAGCTGGGTGATGGGGACTTGTATGGAGGGTTTTTCCAGGCAGAAGATGGCATTATCCTGGCATAGGGTGATGGCCATGGGAAGGGAGGACAGTAAGTGGAAAACACCAGGCGGCAAACCAAGGATGTGGTGATGGCTTCGATGTAGAGGTGGAGAGAGGCGTCAGGGATTGGGCTTAGATTTCTGTTGGCTGTTGGGTGAAATGACTAGGTTTGCCATTAGGAAAAAGACTAGGTTTGAAGCAGGTTCAGGGTTGGGAGATAGACGTCACAAGTTCAAGTTTGGATAACTTGAGTTTGAGGTGCCAACGGGACAGCCAAATGGAAATGCCAAGGAGAAGGTTGAAAATAGAGGTCTGGGGACTCCCTGGCGGCACAAGGGGTTAAGTCTCAGCACTATGAAGCTATCAGCAGCCACTGCAGCATGAGTTTGATCCCCGGCCAGGGAGATTCCCACATGGCGCAGCAGACCTCTCCTGTCTCGCCCGCTGCTCCCCTCAGCAGTGGATTTCTGTCGATCTGCCTGTTCTGCTCCCCACTGTCTCTGGTGAATCCTCTCGCCGCCCCACCCTTCTGGCCTACACCCCAGCTCTTATATGCATAAATAAATAAATCTTTGGGGAAAAAAAAGAAAATAGAGGTCTGTAGCTTCAGGGAATGGTTCAGTTTAGAGACTTACATTTAGGAGTTGCCAAGTGGCAGCTGAAGACATGAGTATGGAAGATATTTCCCAGCGTGAGAAGAGAGGATAGCCTAGGACCTTGCCTGGCATAACTGCCAAGTAGAGAGGTGAAGTCATAAAGGAAAACAAGGAGGGGCACTGAGTAAAGAAAAAAGAAAAAGAAAAAGAAAAAAAAAGAACTAGGGGTGTTTGGTGTCATAAAGTCAAGGGAAAATGTGTTTTGAGGAAGGAATGATTTAGGATATGGTGCTGGAGAATCTGAGTGAGAGAAAAATAAGAATGTTTGTTGCGTTTAATCTGGGCATCTAGCTGGCTTTGGGTGAACTCTGTATGGACCAGTGTGGGTGGTTTGACAAGTTGGGGTCATTGTCTTGTTACGTACAGATTGCTATAGCGGAGTGGGAAGGTTTGCTTCAGTTGAAGATTTTCCCAAATGAAAAAGAAATTAGCAAGTGAAAATTCCACTGCCCGGGTTTTCACGTCTTCCCCTCAAAGCCCAGAGGGCAGAAGGCTGTGAACAGCAGCCATTTACTTCCCACATTGGTGCAGTAAACTTGGTCTGCTCAAAATTCAGGATTCTTACTGATTTGGGGGGCTCTAATATAGAATTTACTGAGGCTCAAAAAGCACTACCCATAAAAGAAAAAATGGATAAACTGGACTTCATGACAATGAGAAAATGCTGCTTGTGAAAAGACATGGTTAAACAAATGTAGAAACAAGCCAGACACTATAAGAAAATCTGGATATTTTGTTCATCTGTCTGAAATGAACTTACATCCAGAACACATAAAGAACTCTTGAAAGTAAAAAAATTAGGAGGTATACAGCTGAGTTAAAAGATGAGTTAAATATCTGAATAGAAATGAAAGTATGGCCAATAACACTGGTCAACAAATTTTTGCAAAAGTCATGGTAGTGAAATAAAATTAGTCATTTCCTATCAAGTTGTATGTGCTCAACACGAATATGACAGTCACATTCTAATTTTGGCTCTAGTTTTTTGTAATCTGCAATAATTGATGTTTACATCACGAAATGCATGCCAATAGTAATAGGCCTACGGTTAATACCTGTAAAAAATCAAGTCATAGATTACTTCTTAGATTTCTTTGCTGGTCTCTTGTACAGCTGTTCAGTAATAGAATAGATGGAAGATGGTTTCCATTGTGCAAAAGCATAGCCTTAAGACTCAGTTTGAAGAGTCTAGAAATAGTCTCCATTCTTGTGGATCATGAGTGATTTCTAAGGCATTCATGAGGCCCTCAATATCAGAACAGAATACCAGAGTACTTTCCTTTCTGAAGAAAGGCTCCAACTAACTGCTGGTGGTACTTTCAATATCAAGTAATTGTGACATCTTCTTCTAGAAGATTCCATTGTTGGAGTCTTGATCTAGCAATTCTGCCTTGTTCTTGGGTAAGTCCAAATCATGAACCAGGTCATTTAGTTCTTCCTGTGTTAGTGTGTGTGGGGTTGATGATGCACCACAGTGAAAATCTGGATCACTGCATGCTGATGGAACAGGAGAAGAGCAGGTTGGCTCACCCTTGTCCTCATCAGATGAAACAAGCGAATATTGTGCTGGAGGTTCTGGAATAGGCAGTTCCTCACCATGTGGAACTGGTGCCAATGCAGACGGAATGTTTGGGTGACTCTTCTCGACTTCTTTTGCGTCATTATTCTGCTGGAAAGAGGAGGTACCAAGCAGAAGTAATAGTCTTTTATGTGGTTGCTTGGCTCCACACCATGGGGACTGCAAATGGCACTGATGGTCTTTTGCCATTGAACCACTGTGAAAGCTGTGTTGTCCATGTAGCACAGCATATATGCAGGGCCCAAGGCTTGTCTTGGCCACCCACCTTGCATCCGAAGTAAAGATGACAAGCCTTCTTCACTTGAGAAGTGATCCTTTTCTTCTGGTTGCCAAATGTCACTTCCCCACAAATAGAGCAGAAATTGCCCACGCTATTAATGCACTTTCGAGGCATTACTGTTCTGTATTGTGCCTCAATGGATAAAATAATAACAGTTCTATGGAACAGTAGCTTAAACTGTCTCGCATAAAGTGAAATATTTTCAATGTGCATAAAGTCCACAGGACTTTCTATAGTGTACTGCTGACGTCAGCTTACTTCAGCAGCCTCCTGGCAGTAGTATTGTATTCCATCAGAAAATGATGCAATCAACTCTGGATGATGTGTGCATGATGGTATTATGAAATGCAATGCAATATTACATCATTCTAGGCTGATATAGGATGTCGTTGTAGTCCTACTGGATGAATTTACATGGTGAAACATATATAATGAATTATATGAAATATCTTCAAAATGAGAGCTAATAAAAAGTTTTCAGGATTATATTCATGTTCAGCATACCAAGATACTACAGATTAGGGCCTTTTTAAGTCACTAATGATCTCAATGATGACCAGTGTAATCGTAAGGAAATATATACATTACTGTTCATCAAGAAAATGTAACTAGAAACCATGTGACTGTAGCCACTTTGGTCTCAGGGTTGTTCCACAGATATTCTGGGATTCCCCGCAGTTCTCATGCTGCCCCTGCAGAGCAGGTGGGATGCTCTTCTATAGACATTGGCATGAGTACCCTCTGGTGGTCTTTAATCATGGCTTCTTCCCTTCACTCCTGCTGGCACACACCATGCTGGCTTTCTCTTCCTCTGGCCATCTCCCTGACCTAGGGACAGCATGGCTGTAGTCCAGATGGGCGGCATTGGCATAGTTTGCTGGTGTGATTGTATCCTCCTGGCATACACACCCAGTGTAGGTCCCTCTTGCACAGAAGAATGCTGGCCTGTGAAACCAACAGAATATTGTAGATATAATAGTGTGTGCTTTCCAAGGCTAAGTTATAAAAAATTCGAGTTTCCTGGGAACTCCCTGGTGTGCAGGGGTTAAAGTCTCAGCACTATCAAGCTATCACCAGCCACTAGGGCATGAGTTTGATCTACAGCCAACGAACTGACCCTCATAAGACAGGAGCTGACCACTCCTGTCTTGCCTGCTGCTCCCCTCAGCAGTGTATCTTCGTCAATGCGCCTGTTCTGCTCCCCATTCTGTCTCTGGTGATCCTTTCACACCCCACACCTCTGGCCTGCACCCCAGCCCTTGTATACATAAATAAATAAATCTTAAAAAAAAAAGACAAAAGAATGCTGTAGAGAGGCCCATGCAGCTTCTAGCCCACAGCCAGCATTAACTTGTCAGGTGAGTGAACCCCCTTGTGAAGATCCTGTAGCCCCAGTCAAGCCTTCAGATGATGCAGCCCTGACATCTGCCTGCAACCTCTGGTATAAGGAAGGGGTGAAATGAATCAAGGAAACCTCCATAGAGTAGATGATATGGCCTGTAGGGGGAGCTCTCACATGCTATCACTCACCATTGTTTGCCTGGCTTGCAGGAAGAAACATACCTTGCGCTCCCAACAGGAAAATTACTTTGCCTCCA
The DNA here is from genome assembly GCA_004024925.1 of Scalopus aquaticus. Lineage (NCBI taxonomy): Eukaryota > Metazoa > Chordata > Mammalia > Eulipotyphla > Talpidae > Scalopus > Scalopus aquaticus. Next base: position 1,382 of record PVIJ01002065.1, on the reverse strand, counting down.
GGAAGAAAGATCTTCCCCTTGCCCAGCAACAGGCCTGTCCTAGAAAAGGCTGTACTCAGCCAATGAGGAGTCATCAGCACCCTGAACTCTAATTTTCCTCCCAAGGACTTTCATTTAAGAGCTCCTTCCACCCTCCTCCTCCCTCTGTAAAAGCAAACACATCTCCTTTTTACTCATGATTTGCCTATGGGTTATCACGGTTTGCTTCTCCGGGATTGCAGCTTTTCTGCTGTTTCCAAGTAAACTCATTTTGCTGGTAAAATGCACAGTTATTTTGCTTTTGAGGTTGACACAGATGCTGAGCCAGAACTGCCTAGTGAAGCTCTCCTGAATTCTTGACCCACAGAAACTATGTGAAATAATGAATGTTTACTGTTTTAAGCTGTTAGGTGTTGGGATGATTTGTTATACAGCAATCTGGCTTTGGATCTAAGCCACATTCTGCTAACTACTTAGAAAGCACATATTTTGACCCTATGCCATTTAGAAATATAAACTTAACTATTTATCCTTCAGTTCTGAACTTGTAGAGGGAGCAGGGAGGAGTCAGGGGCAGCTGGGGTGAGCAGGCCAGAGTTACAGATAGGAAAACTTTGGGAAAGAAAAGCTGCAAAGATAATTTTTGAAAAGCTTTTAAGAAATAATGTCTGGTATAACCCAGATTTGTGACCCTACCTATGAAATAGTCAGTCAAAATATATGTTGTTGTTTAAACTTGGTCGGGTTAGTGGGGAACCCAGCCATGTGAAAATCTCACACACAGATGAGTGGCTGAAGCAGGATTAGGTCATTTTCCCCAAGTTCACACCAAGATAAAGAGAGCTGCTGACGGAATAGTTCTGGAACTACAACCTCCAGCCACACACAACAGAAAGCAAAAGAAACAAACACTGGGCCACAGAACAGACCAGCTTTTGCCCATCAGGTTTTTGAGGGTAAGGCTTCTAGGATCTTTATAAGCCTGTTTGGTTTTGCAACAAATCCAGAACAGAGAGGTCTGGAACTAAGTGCTTCAAGACCAACTCTTAAAACCTTATTTACTCTTAAAGCATCCTTGAGGGGCTCCAAGGGGAGGAAAAACCCAAAGATAAACACTTGGCAGTCCTCAAACAACACCCAGGAGGGCAGACCCCCGGTTCAGAAGCGCGGCAGCATTGGCTGGACGGCCTGTGTGTGTGGGTCCTGACTTGGGATAATGATTTTACCATCTTCCACTCTCCCTGGATCCCTGGCTGCTGCGGCCAGTCCCAGTCCCTCCAGTGTGCACTAGAAATGAGAACTGTGTAGGATGTTCCTCTCTTACAAATTCAGCAGAGACAGTGCAAGGTCCAAATACTTTTAACAGTGACTGACTCCGGCTGGCTCAGCCATTTTGTCAGCAG